>CM061918.1:5064291-5121392 GCA_031002005.1 Vandiemenella viatica | reverse complement strand
GGATAGCTACGACCAGGGGCGGCCTAGGGCGGTGCGAGCGGTGCGACCGCACCGGGCGCCGTCATATGGGGGGCGCCGAAAATGCAGCAAGCGAACGTCTGCGCAAAAAATGAAAAATTAATTATTTAATAGCCCAGGTTTTAACACACACCATTTAAGAGATTGTAAGAGTTTCAGCTTAATGCATAATCGTATGTTATCATAGAATAGAGTCAGTTCGAGTTACTACTCGAGTCAATTCGAGTTACTACTCGAGTCAATTCGAGTTATTCGAATCATGAAAATCATAACTCGTTCCAAAGTTAGCACCCTCCCGTGCCGCGTCGCGTCTCCCGCACCTGTTTCCTGACTTTTCAGCTGTAGTTCATGCATGGGGATGCATTTTCATGGGGCGAGATTCAACCTATTTCTCTTTCTACCATATTAGATCCTCGGTGATTATAATTAACGTTGGTATAGTAAATATTTACAAAGCTTATCTGCCTTTTACAGACATGTCACTAAACTAAAAAAAAAAAAAAAAAAAAAAACCTGTATGGCTCACAATACTTAAAAACAAAACCAAAACGAAATTAAGACGCTTCAAAATTGTTGTCACCAGAAGTAGTTCAACACGACGAGACGGAATGAAACTTTTAATGGAAGTTATTCAGACGAGGTTCATGATAAAAAGCAGCATGTGCGAAAAGATTTATTTATGGCTGAAACGTCGTTTGCTGTTCAAAGGATTTCAAATGGGCATACAAGACATACCACCACACTCGCCTTTTCAAAGTACAAATTATGACGATATTCCAAAATTGTCACTCATTGACTCTGCTGGCAGAGATTAAATGATTATTCAAGCAATGAAAAAATCCAAGAAAAAAATCATGGACGTCATTTTTCAAATACGTTTTTTCAATAACACCAAATGAAGAAACTTATAAAAGTATATAGCTTGTTTATTCTAAATCTGCGGATAAAGTATATTGTTTATATGTTATTTATTCATCAGAATGTCTCATTTTTATTTGTGAAAAGAAAGATTCGTGACTGGATTTACTTATCAGAGAGTCTGAATACTCACGAATCTTCCTCAGATCACAATCACACCATGCTCAGTTGGATAGGAGCGTTGATTCTGAGTTGTTAGCTAAAGCAGTGAGGAAGCCCATTTCCAGTGATGATGGGGTCAGGACTGTGCCTTTTTTAGGTTAGGGGCTGCTGGTGAAGGGATGGAAACAGATGATGAAAGTGATACTGATTGTAGATCCACGACGAGAACGATCATAGATGTTAAAGAAATAAATGAAGTTGCGAAACAATAACTGGCTGGGGTAAATCTGGGAAAGAGGAGTTAAATGCTGAAAATATAAAGCCGGTAATAAGGGTGTTAATGGTAAACTGTAGAAGTATAATGAACAAAGTAATCGAATTTGCAAACTTAATAGAGATACACGAACCACAAATAATAATTGGGGTAGAGAGTTGGTTAAAAGAAGAAGTACTAGACAGTGAGTTTTTCCTGATGGTTACAGAGTGTACCGCAGAGATAGAGGAGCAATTGGTGGAGGAGTCTTCATACTAGTTAGCAAAAACTACCACAGTTCACTGGCATTCATAGATCAAGACCATGAGTTACTTGGGGTAGATTTCTGGGGTAATAAAAAAGAAAAAATCAGGGTGTTGGCTGCTTACCGCAGTGGAAGAATGACAGATGAAGATGAGGCTCTTGGGGAGAAATTAAATTCTACTCAGATTTCAGAGGTGAGAATAGAATGGTCATTATTGGTGGGGATTTAAATTTACCAGGTGTAAACTGGGAAGGAAATAAGATTAATAACACACGGGAACAAAGATTTGCAAATACCTTAATAAGGGAAGGAGGATTTACACAAGTGGTAGAGCAAAACACTAGGGGCAAAATATTTTGGATATATTCCTAATAAAGCCCGATGATAACCTCGTGGGGTGTCAAGTAACGGAAGGAATAAGTGATCATGACGCAGTTCTGATGGATATTAGAGGATTCAGTGAACCAGCAGCAAAACTGAAGGGGGAAATAGGTACAATTATAAAAAGGCACAGATTTCAAATTTGAAGAGATATTTCAGAGAACGTTTCAGCAAATGGAAGGAAGGCAAGTACAGTAGAGTCAAGGTGGGAAGAGTTCAAGGAGATAATAAGAAAGGGGGAAGAAAAATTCATTCCAAAGCAGAAATAAAGAGAAGTAGAGAACCTGTGTACTATAATAGGGAAGTGAGGAGGTTAAAGAGGTTGGTACGAAGAGAACATAACAGAGTTAAGAGACAGCAGGGTAGTAGGGAATATTTGAAACAACTAAACAAGGACTTAATAACAGCAAAGAAAGTGCTAAAGATGGGTTTATGAAGAGTATTGTCAGTGCAGGAGGACCACTGACTGATGCATCTCGAAATTTCTATGGCTATATCAGGAAACTGAGGGGAAGGGAGGGTGTAGAGATGCTCATAGATAAGGATGGAGAAGTAGTTACTGAGGATTTGAAAAAGGCAGAGATTTTAAACTGGTTTAGTGAGAGCATTAGGGACAATGAATCAGAAACGGGAAGGTCTAATTCGGAGAACGAGCTTAACAATACGATTAGAAATGAAGATAAAAAAATTTGAAATTCATCCTGAAGAAATCATGAAGGAAATAAGAAAGCTGAAAAAATAAGGGGGCTGGTGCAGATAATATTACTACAGATATCTTAAAGATAGTCGGATGTGACATTGTACCTTATCTTGAAATATTATTTAAATTGAGTCTGGATACTTGCTGCTTACCACAAGACTGGAAAAGTGCGATAGTAGTACCGGTACATAAAGGAGGGGTGAGAAATAGAGTCGAAAATTACAGGCCAATCAGTTTGACTTCAGTGGTAGGTAAATTAATGGAAAGATTGATATGCAACCACATCAGAAATGTATGTGAGGAACGTAAGTGGTTTTCAAGTAGGCAACATGGGTTCAGGCAAGGATATTCATGCGAATCTCAGTTGGTGGGATATATGCAAGATATTTCAGATGAAATGGACAAGGGAGGCCAAATTGATAGTGTAGCACTAGATCTTTCAAAGGCGTTTGACAGAGTAAGCCAAAATGGTAGTAAATAAGGTAAAAACTATTGGAGTGGATGAGAAAGTGATTTGCTGGGTAGAAGAATTTTTAAAAGGTAGAAAACAGAAAGTTAGGTGGGAAATGCGGTAAAAGGAAGTGGAAGTAAAAATGGGAGTGCCGCAGGGTAGCGTATTGGGACCATTGCTATTCATTATTCTAATGAATAATTGTGTTGATTGTTTACTATCTGAAATTAGATTGTTTGCAGATGACATAATGCTATATAAAAGGATCAAAACGATAGAGGACTGTAAACAGTTGCAGGGTGATCTGGACAGGATATCTAGTTGGGTTGGTAAACATGGGATGAAGATAAATGCAAAGAAGAGTCAGCTAATTAGATACACAAATAAAAAACAAAAGGTAATTATGAATATAAGGTGGGGAAAGAATTGCTTACTGAAGACTTGAAATGTAAATATCTTGGCATTACATTTGATAACAAGCTTAACTGGGCAGGACACATTGGACAGGTGGTAGGAAAAGGTTTCAAAATCTGCACTTGTTGGAAGAGTGATGAGAGGATGCACGAGAGAAGTAAAGGAATTGGGTTACAAAACTTTGGTAAGACCATTGCTCGAATATGGTAGTGTAGTATGGGACCCACATTTTGAGTATCAAATACAGGAGTTGGAGAAGGTGCAAAGAAGGGCTGCTAGATTTGTTTCTGGAAATTATCGCAGAATGCAATCAGTGACAGATATGATAAAGGAGCTGGAATGGGATTCATTGCAAGACAGGAGGAGGATGAGGAGGGTCATGGGAGTGTACAGGGCGTATACTGGCGATGAGGCATGGAAAGATATTGCAGTAGGTATGAAAAGTAGTTCATGGAAGGGAAAAGATGACCATGACCACAAGCTGGCACTCGATTTCAGGCACAAGGGTGTGGGAAGATTTTTTTTTTAGGTAAGGGTGTCAGGGATTGGAATGAGTTACCAAGGGGAATGATGAATAACCTACCGAAAACGTTAAAAGAATTTAAAGTTAAAATTTGTAGAGGGCAAATGTAGGTGAGTGTAGGATAGGGGGAAGTTGGGTGTGTAGGGAAATTGCCACCGGAGCGAGTGCTCCATTGCAATTAAATTAAATTAAATTCATTTAAATAACTTCAACGTACTAGGCAAGCATTTGTAAATACAAACTGAAGACGAAAAATCACAGCGGGTTGCTATCCTCTAATGTATGATGTCTTGTTCAGAGGAATCTTCGGATCTGAAATACTTCTAATGATGGTAACTTCCTGGGTATATGATTCTGTGATGATGGAGCATCTCCGCCGTGTTGCTAATAACGAGACTAATGTCTTATTATATTGGCAAATGTATTCAAAACGAATGAAGTTCGTAATAAAATTTTTACTATGGTTGGGTCATCTAAATATTTTTCCATCATACTGAATTGAATTCCTGATGTAAGTCACGTCGAACAATTATCTTTGACATTGCTTTTGCTGACACCAAAGAAGACGAAGTCCAAGTGTGTGATTATTTCGCTGTGCTTACAATCCGGAAAGTGACTCTTTGGGACCTGGGTGCTGGACTCGCTGCCCCTTCCTCCATGGTTTATACTTTGCAAAGTTCTATTTGGATATGAACGATTGTCAAGGCCAAAGATATGACAGTGGATCCAGTTTGGTAGGAGGAAACAAATGTGTCCAAAGCAAAATTCTAAAGCATATCTTCGAGCTTTTTTTAATCCATGTAACTTTCATTAAATTTGGTAATAGCAAATGCCACCAAAACATCAGTTAAATCTATTTCCTTGTCCGGATTTCTTTGAAGAATATGTATTTCATTCTCTCGATAGGAAAAAAAAAAAAAAAAAAAATTTATCGATGGGAAGTGGTATACAAGCACTTAGAACGACTCACCAAAGGATTTGCGAAACTCGTTTCATGAATAGTGTTTCTAGCATCGCTACAGTTCGTTATCACTACTCTTCAGTTCGCGATGTCCTTCTGAAACGACTAATTCAGTTGCAGCAACAGATGCCTTGTCACTTAGCCATATCATGGAGCAATTTGAGTTCATAATTACGATGGTTACTTGGTATAATACATTGTTTCAAGTAAACGTTGTAAACAAAGGCTATGTAGACTGAAAGTGGATTTATGAAACTCTTTACAGTTATTGAAAATCAGTTCGGGAGTGGAAGGGGATATTCTACACCGCCTCGAAACTGGTACTGACCTGTTGAAATTTGTTTTGACTGCTGCGCTATAATGTCCTCTTCACATTTCCACTCTCCTTTCTCGGAAAAGTCGCCACGAATAAATTAAAAATGCCGAAATGTGAGAGTGACGGGCAGCTATTAGTTGCCGCAGGCGCTCAAAAACAATTACAATCTTTTGAAATGATGGTTAATTCTTTGTTGTAATATTTTCTTACCATTTTAGCTACATTTTGTTGTAAAACGTCGCACGAAATTAAGAGATTTTTTTTATCCACGATGCAGTACAACAAGGCTCGCCATCGTAGAATCGATAAAAGCGGTCAGAGATAATCGATTACTTCCGTTTCTGAGATGGATGCCGCAGAACGAATTTCCTGTAAACTTTTTCCTCATGGTCCAGGTCGAATTTCAACCTAACCACGATCACTATGACAAAACAAACCCGTTTAGGTTGATATGATCCCTGTACCGATAATTTTTGTTTCATTTTTGCATTATTGCTAACATTTCGCGGTTACGGAGCGTCTCACATTTCGGCATTTCTAATTTAATTCGTGGGGACTTTTCCCAGAAAGTAGACATTATAACGAAGTAGTTAAAACAAATTGCAACAGGTCAGTGCCAGTTTCGGGAGGGTGGAGAATATCCCCTTCCACCCCAGCTGAATTTGAGAAAGTGTGCCAGCTCTGATAAAAGACAGCTATAGAAGTTGATTCCTGACTGTAAAATTTCCTGTCAGATGCCGAAGAAAGTAAAGATTTTTTGAGTATGAGTTTTGTAAATGAGATAGCAACAGATCCAGAAGAATTTTTTACAATGAACGTCTTTTAGCATATGATCGATAGAATAGAGAATGCGTTGGTTACTCTGTTAGCACAACGTTTCAAAGGGCGTAGCTTCAGAGTGCATTTCCAAGGTTTGAGTTATTATGATATATAAAGACTATCTTTTGCCCGCGGCTTTGCTCGAGTGGAATTCATAAATCATTCATATACATATTCGTATCCGAATCCGACGGGAACTGCTACTTAGGATAAAAGTAGATGGATAATACATTATTTCAAATTTATCTCAAGCAGTTCAGTAGTTTCGACGTGAAACAGTTAAAAACATCCAAGCAAGCAAACAAACTTTTACATTTATGATATTAGTAAGATGTAAAATCTATATGTTATCTTCAGTCTATCTATTAGGACATCTTAATCACGAATAAGCGATTGCTCATTTGGGGCGCTACGATGAGATCCTCGCACCACCTGAAAAAATTGCTAGGGCCGCCTCTGGCTACGACACGGGGGGAATTGTATGGCATATTTCAATCTGCTTACCAAGGAGACCCAATTACTCTTCACGATATGGCTGTCTAATAAATAGTGGCGTTCGTCTTCAATTACCGGTTATTAAGTGCGTAAATGATAGCGAAGTCTTTGAAAGGACATTTTGATGTCAGAATTTTTGCGGAAAGTAATTGGATAATTCGGGCGTGATTTTTTCGATAAGCTTTCACATTGTAAAACAGTTTGTTGTTAGGTGTCAGAACGCCGCGAGTACCGGCCGATCACTCGGCTGAATACTGGGATGAGAAAAGGAGTGGGAAGAAATTCGGCCATGGCCTTTCCAAGAAACCATCCTGGCAGAAATCGTTCTCCGGGTAGTCATATCCATTAGATCGATAGACGTAATCCTCGACTCATCACTCAACAGAACCGATTTTCCCTGTATCCGACTCATCAAGCTATATTGCTTGTCGTGATGTGACGCTTAGGCGAAGCTCCTGTTCCGAAATAACCACGTCCCACGATCCCATATCAATGTACCAGTGAAAACCGATACTCCTGTTGCCGCATGAAACTCCCGTTTAATGGTAACTTAGATTTTGCCTTATTTTGGACAATTTTACATTTCAGGGTTCTGCAGTTTCTGTCTGTCTAGAACGGGCAGCATTGACACAACCCACATCTATCTCCCACTTACGCAGGACGAATGCAACTGTTGATTTGGGTTTCTTAAATTTTACTGAATCGACCGGCTAGTGATCTCATTGCGATTGAAGCCCATAAAAACGCCCTTATCGAAGTCCGATATCTCTGTACACCGTACCATCTCCCTGTCAACCTGCACCATATGGCGGCAAACACAAGTTAACTGGCATACTGAATTACCTTCCTTAACAGGCGTCAATTAGATAGTGTACTTTAGAAACACCAAAAAGAATTAATTTTACTTTTAAAATATGGTGCTATATGCAGAATGTTGAAATTAACAAAAAAAAGTACGAAATCAACGCATGCAACGGGTGGGTCAGAAAAGGAGTTTGCGATAGATTCTGACATAAAGAAAAGACAGAATGGTTGAAGGAACGAAACTATAGAAGAAGCCAAATATTAGAGATATTTGGGCACGTAGATCGTAATGGATATCTTGAGATGAAGGTGAGGATTGCATCAAACCATTCAAAAGACTGATAGCAGAACAAATGGCACTAAAAGAATTATTGGTTGATGGAAAGCAGGATATGGCTGGTATATCCGTCTGGGGGGCGGTGACCTTGCGTGAGGTCATGCCGCGCCGCGCCACCTGTAATAAGGCAGAAAACAGACTGCGCGGTTTGTGTCGAGACTCCAAGCTCACCTAGCAAGTCGTCACTCCATAGAGTGATCCTCCCTCACACTTCCCCTAGGCTGTGCCTGCTTCTTTGTCGAGAGCGAGAGCGGCTTTCGTTTGCTTGTCAATCCTTCAGGTGGTTGCAGAAATTTTCTGCTACGCCGTATTTCGCCAACGGACCTTAGTCAGCAAACACGCAAGCTCCTGAGCGGTGCATACGGTGCCGACCCACTAGCGAGTTCAGGTCAGTATGATCAGATCTTCCGTTTAGTTTTCTCGAAATCGCCCCAGTTTAACGGCGGAATGGTCTCTTCATGAACGGTCTGGTCTTCTTTGCTCACAATTCGTTCCCAGAACTAATGACCTCGTTGTCGATTGAAGTCTAAAAACAAAATAAAAAAATATTGCCATTCTTAGACATCTGAACAATGCATGGATATGGTACGCGAGCAATGCTTCTAGACTGCATGTTCAGAGGTCCTAAATGCATATTATGATCAATCAAAGACGCGGGAATCAAAATCCGTACTGTAAAGAATACCCAGCTGACATAGACTCTGACCATATTATCAAATGCAGACTGAAATTCAAGAGAATAAAGAAGCAACACAGGCAGAACAGACAATAAGTGAACAAACTGAAACAGTCAAACGTGAGAGAAATATTATGAGAGATGGTAGACATAGGTGTAAGAGATAACTCTGTAAAACAAAAATACTCTGGATGAAGCAGAAGTGAATTTAAACTGGAAATGCAAGAAAGCAAAAGAAAATTTGCTGCACGTAAATGCATATAAGTGGAAAAGGAAATGGTCGTAGGTAAAGTAAAAGTTGCCTTCAGGAGGATCAAACAAAAGTTTTGAGAAATTAAGAAAAGTTGTATAAACATTAACGCTGTTGATGGGAAACATCGTTTAAGCTCAGAAGATAGAGATTTTCGATGGTAGGAATATCTAGAGAAACTATATGAATACGCAGGTCTGTCAGAATTAACTGCCAGAGGATCGCTCCTGATCGTTCGATTTGGAAAAGACTGTTCAAGTTCTACCTGAACTCATGACTTTAATAGGCCACTTCAGTAAGTGATTGAACTGTCTGATAATAGATATCAAGGAAGTAATCACTGCTCTTGATGTGTGATAACATATTAAGATGAGACCCTATTGCTTCTACAAGCTCCACCAATAATATATCACCGTTGCACAAACTGTAGATGAAACAACGTGTTTATGCTTGCCGAGATGTTACTGATAATGATGAACCGATCAATCAAGTATGTTGTATATATTTAGTTTTATACAATCCATCAGAACGTAAAGATGGAAATAATTTAAGTTACTAAAACATGATGTGATGAGGGGATGCGCTAGAGAAGTAAGGGAATTGGGATACAAAACTTTGGTCAGTCCACTGGTGGTGTAGTATGGGACCCCCATTTTGGGTATCAAATACAGGAGTTGGAGGGGGTGCAGAGAAGGGCTCTCAGATTTGTCTTCGCAAATAACTGCAAAACGCAGTTGGTAACTAATATGATAAAGGAGCTGGAGTGGGATTCATTGGAGGATAGAAGGAGGATGAAGGGAGTCATGGGAATATACAAGGCCTATATTAGTGATGAAGTATGGAAAGATATTGGTGGGAAAATTAAGAGAGGTGCTTGGAAGGTTGAAGACGACCGTAACGACAAGCTGGCACTTGACTTCAGGCATAAGGGTGTGGGAAAATTTTCTTTCGTAGGAAAGGGTGTAAGGGATTGGAAAAAAGTTATCAAGAGAATTGGTGAATAATTTACCAAAAACACCGAAAGGATTTAAAGTAAAAATCAGTTGAGGGCAAAAGTAGGCTGGAAGAGGAAAGGAGAAAGACGGGTGTGTAGGCAGAGTGCGCCCCATCGCAAGTTTATCAATTATTATTATTCCGCCCTTGCCAAGGATTTGTTTTGTTTGCCTGCCTCGAGCACACCGAACGAAAGAGCATTTTTCCCTGGCTGGTTAGTTATTTCTGCGAAAATATATAGAATCCTAGACTAAGCTCAGTTCGCTTTAATAAAATTATCTTCGTACGCGATAGGTAAAAAAAGTGCAAAAATATGTAAAAGTTTGAATATTTAAGTGAAACAGTAGTTATTTTTCTTTTTAAGGACTTGATAATAAGCACCGACTGTAAACGGTCGGCGCCCACTTGTAGCTCGTTATCAGCGTCAGCACGCGCTGCCCAGCTGTGCGATAAGGCGCAGGCAGTCGGTTCACATATAAACAAGATCGCAGCGCTACCTTAGTCACGTGCACGATGACGTTCGGTTTCTTTTATGCTTTGGTTTGTTTCTCCCATTCACGACAGAACTAAGCTTCCCACTGAACATTTTACAAAATTGGCATAAATCACACTAAAGAGAACAATGTTAAAACAATATTACTTAGGTTTCATACTTATTTCGATATTTCGCCTAGACATAAAGATAATGGCATTGGTGTTCCTATCTAACTTCCTCCTCAAGTTCAGTACCCATTACCAAAACATTTTGGTCGACACAGGTCACTCACCGAATTCACGGTCCGATGATTCCGACTGGAAGGTCCTCAGTTAGAATCCGAATTATTAAACTGAACTCTAACTCTGGCAAAGCTTTGCTAGGACGTTCCGTGGTTCAGATAGATCCCGCTAGGATTGCCAGGTCAGGTGTAAGGTAGCCACGAAAAATAGAAACTGTGTGACGGAGCGCGGTGGGACTCGCATTCGGGAGGACGCCCTGTCGAATCCCCGTCTGGGCATCCAGATTTGGGTTTTCCCAGGGTTTCCCAAAATCACTCCAGGCAATTGTCGGGATCTTTCTTTCAAAAGGCCATGGCCGAATTTCTTCCCGTTTCTTGCCCTAGTCCCATCCCACCTCTAATGACCTCGACGTCGAGGAGGCGTAATGCAATAAGTAAAAAATAAAATAAAAAATAAACTGTGTCACTAAACGGTCGAAGAATCCTTTGGGGTCTCCAGGCCAGAAATGTCTTCTGTGCTTGGTGGTTAATAGGAGTCCAAGTCGCAGAGAGGCGCTACCAATTCCTTTACTTGATACCAACCTCTTATTTCAGAATTGTGTAAAGCGTAGTCCTTAATAATACATTTATCATGCGCAAATTTAAAAGCACTACTCAGTAGAACGAAGAATAGACACACCATACCAATGATTATCGCATGGCATTGGCGGAGAGAAACGCTAACAGTCACGCAACAAACCAGACTGCACGGAAGAGTGAAAATTGTAGCCATCACTAGTGTGTGCTCGCTACTACTACAGCAGAGGTCTATAAAATGAAATGTGTAAAGCAGGGAGTGTGTTGAGGAGAGCCCAACTGCTGGCCACGAAGCGGAGCGGCCCGTTACAACCGGCCACTCGACAAACCTGTTCCGCCTGCAGGACAGGGCTCAAGCCGTCTCACGGGAAACTAGTGCACTGCTCGAAAAGAAATGTGATGGCGTCTCCACTACTCTATGTTGCCGTTCTCAGGGAACATTGACTTATTGGTTATGGGAGCTGTGTAGTAACGATTTTAGTGCATCAGGTAGGCCAAACGTCCTGTATCAGCGCGGTTTATACCAAATCTCAAAGATATAAAATTCAATGTGTGAAAGAATTTTAGAACTCGACAAGTTCTGCAAAAAAATCTGTGGTAGCAAATGTCGATAAAGCGTTTATTTTTGATATCGACTCTCTTACCCATTTTCGACGTTTTCTTTTAATATTCTTCGTATCGTCCACGTTCTAATTAACATATCAGCTACAATATTAATTCCCTCTTGTAACATGGACATACTTTCAAGGTCACAACGTGCTGACAGTGTCTGTATCACTAGCACTCTAGTTCACCCTCTTGTCACCACCACCAACGCTCCTGCGAAGAATTGTTTTAAAGTTGCGGTAAGAATTAAGACTGAAGCTTACAGTATTTTTGCTTTTAATTACTTAATCATTTATCAAAATAAATTATAACGTTATCTGTAGCTTTAATTCTAAATGTCTGAATTTAGTGGACGTGCGAGAGGTCGAGGGACCACCAAACCCATGGAGGGCGTCGACGTATCCCACGATTCAATATGCAACGAGGACACTAATTTTCCACAGAAATTCTTCTTTCTCCCGTATGTAAGAACTGGGAGTCACAGACCGAATTGAAAAATTGTTGAAGCGGTTGAAGGTGCCAACATTTTACAAGACACACTGCAAACTTGGTCGGTCATTAACTAGGGTGAAAGCTCCGGGTTGTTAATGAAATGCACTGTAGTCGCCTTGTGGCTGACAGGCTACAAACAAAACAGTAGCGACAGATCTGTCGTCAGCTTGGTGACAGATGGTCATGGCGGCAAGGCGAAGGCACTGAAACAGTTAGACCTCTCCATGATTCTTGGCGCTCTTTTCTGAAAAGTATGTAAACAAAACATTGTATTGGTTATGAGAGAACTCCAGATTACCGAAGTGATGTTGAAGAATGGTACAGCCAAGACCGTGACCAAAGAAAAAGTAAGAGGTTCCAAGTTGCGATAAACACCAGAAAACCGATTCAAATATCAGAAGAGGAAAGAAGGAAGAGATCAGATAGAATGAAGAAATACTGGGAGAAGAAGAAAACGCAAGCATCCAAGAAGTGATTGATCTGACGTACCCCAAAGATGGTTGATTCGAAAAAAAAAAAAAAAAATCCATTGTAACTCCCGAGAAGGCTGTAGCAGAACGTGGTGTTACCCTGAAAACCGAGCTATTATTAACAAAGATGACGTATAAAACTCTCATACGACCTCATCTGCAATACTGCTGCATTGTATGTGATTCGTATCGCAAGAGAATAACCAGTAACATCGAGGAAGTACAGGTCGCTCGCTTTGATACACAGATTAGTGTGGCGTAGTCTCGAAGACGTACTAAGCTCTTCGTGGGGGAATATGCAGACAATTTACGACTGTTACCGAACACTTCTCCCGCCAACACAGTTCGGTAGCAATGGCAGCACAAATAAAATCGATATCGTTCCTCCGTCGCGCCGTTAGAAATCTCAATGCTGATATGTTTTGATGTAAATCATGCTGTGACGTCCACAGCTTTGTAAAGACGCTTCACTATTTGTAATTGCTCGAAGTGAAAGGAAATCATGTCAACCGCGAATCTTCCAACCTAACAGTTGAAAGAAGTTGGTTGGTCTTCAGATTTACGTTTACTCGGATGAATCGTCAAGAGTGATCCGTTTAGCCAGCAATCAATCTTTCGAAGTGAAACTTCCTCCTGCCTCGATCCATTTGTTTTCCACACAAAATGGGTTTTAGGTGGAAACAAGAACACACTTCTTTGTTTTTAAAATCGTTCCATAATTTATGATAGTTAATGGAACACAAAATGTGAAATTTTTATAAACAAAAACATAAGAAATCGAACTATGGAGGAAATTATTAAATCTCCCGATTTTGACAACAGAAGACACCAATTGCATAATTAAAAATATCTCAGCCAGGTATTCTAATGAATTAAACAAAGTTTTAAAAATCAGAAAAATAATGTGCAGGTCCAGACGGCACCAAAATTAAATTTGTTCAAACAGACAGACTTGTTCCTAAGAAGTGTAGCATTCCAAGAATAAGTACATCCTCTGAAGTAATGAAAGTTTTATTTACTCATGTGATTACTTACTAGAATAATTTATTATTATTTTTAATCATAATACTTCAGTAAACGGCGGTAGTAATAAAAGAAATAAGAGATATGTAAAGTGATTAGTGTTAGAGGTTGCTGAAGCCCCCACAGTAGCATGCCCCAACATCCAATTTCTTGTCCTTTGGTGTATTTTTTTTTTAATTAACTTTCTTGACGGTGTAACTATTATTTTGGCAGGCGAGGTTTCTACAAATTAAATCCATTAAGTAAGTTCATTTGCTACTTTTGAAGGGAACTGAACGGTTCATTTGCTTGGTCGTGTTTCAGGCTACCCGGGGGTGGCGCTGGGGGTGGGCGGCGGAGGCGGCGCGGGGTCTCCGCTGGGCCCCCGCACCAGCTCGCCTCCAGAGTCCGCCGCTTCTGTCGGCGCGGGGGCGGCGGGTACGCCGGGGGCGGGGCCTGGCGAGAACGCTCTGTCGGCGCTCATGAACGCCGCCAACAACCTGCCCCCGGGGTCTCCACGCTCGGCCGGGGGCAGCCCTCCAGGGCCTCCACGCTCCGCCTCCAGAGGATCGCAGCACTCGCCCAACTCCTCAGGTCAGTACCTGTGAAGCAATCCCACCTCAAATACAAACGTGGTGTCAATGTTTATGAGGAACCTAGCCACCGTCATTATCCTGCCTTTCACCGTCTGTGCCTAAATTTTCCTCTCTCTTCTCTTCAACTCTCCGTCTCCACCCAGTCCACTTCTCTCTTCCACTCCTTTCAGCCATCTCTGCCTCCGTCTTCATCCGGGCATTTCCTTTGGTATTCTGTGCTTCCCCATTTTCTTAACATGCCAATACCATTTTAGTGGAAGTACTGCGATGTAAAAAATTTAGATGGAACAACTGCGTTAAAACTGAAAGTGACGACAAAATGGTGAGTAAGACATGAGAAAAATCAAAAGGCAAATTATAAAAAAGTGACAGCATGTCAAAACCATCTTGTCAAAACATTAACTGTGCCACCTCAAAACCAACGGTCTCAAAAAGGAAAATCACTCTGATACCTAATGCTGAGTGGTCATATTTGTCAAAATGCTGGTGAGTAATGAAAACAGGGTAACCCCAGCAGAAAAAAGCAAAACCACTTAAAAACTGACTCCAGTGTCAAAGTCCGACTCAATGAGAGACTTAAGTAGAAGACGAAACCAAGTAAAATTAACTGAAATGCTGACTGTACTACCAAGAGGACCACTGAGACCACATAAAACCTGACATTGATCTAAATATGCAAACGGTCAGCTGCATTGTACAGTTGAGAGCAATCCACACAGACAGTAATACTGGATCAAAACTAACCCTGAAACTAACTACTGACTAACAATAAGGGAATTCATGTGTACAGTGATGTCATACTGAACCTGATTATGATATCAAAATGGTGATATGGAAGTCCAGTGTAGCATCTAGAGGTACCCAACATACTTGGACATTTCATCTGTGATACTGCAGCTCCGTCAAGTGGTGTTTGTATCTTTCAGATTCATCCCTCTCTACATCTTATTCACACTTCACTTCAACACAATTAATACTTTTGGGGACATCTATTAAAAACGTCAGGTGAAATAGGGAAACGGAGTTTGGCTCACTAAAGACAGGGGGAGGGGGGGGGAGTCAATAGAAACCTCACGTCATCTTTTTAATTCTTCAAACAACAGTAGAAACCAAAAAAAAAAAAAGGATCCTCACCCCTCTTATGCTAGTTACCTAATATGAACTTGATACTAATCCACGGAACAGGTGAAGAGATGTAATGAGCAGAGTGGATGATTGTGGCAGTAGCCAAGTTATCCTCTTTGACAGCAGAGTTCCCCACACCATCGGCATGTCCTATCCAATAGATCTACATTCACTCTAATAGCCTTGCTATCAGCATTCAAACCTCTACATGTTAAGTCTACTAATATTATCCTTTTTCTGAATATCATCTGCTTCCTTAGTACTCTATTTTTGACCTATTGCCTTAGCTGGCACTAACGGTTGTATTCATTTGTCTCCTAGGTCTTTGTATAACTCCTCAAGTCCTGAACATTTATCACACCCATTGTTAAATTAACACAATATAGATTAGAATTATTCAGGTAAATCCTTCAGAAAATTCTAAATTACCTATTTCCATTCTTCTAGCTGAAGCTTCCTTCAGCAAGAGAATACCATCTAAAACATATCATAAAATATTATTTGTCTTTTCAAAATACATTATTATTTCAAGTGGATGTACTGCTACGCTAAACAACATTACTTCAATAACTGACAAGTCTCATGTCCAAAGACACATTCAGACACGGCTGTGTGCCTACTTGAAAATGAAACTGCTGTAATTTAATTTCAGTGAATCGTATACCCAAGTGAAGAAATAAATATATACATAACTCTGAAAATTTATTAATGCAATATCGACAACCACCTACTTTCGTCATCTAAGAATTTTCACTTCTTTCAATGTTTCTGGTCATGGTCATGGTCATCTCTTCCCTACCATGTACTACTTCTAATTCTCCTTGCACTCCAAGCAATCTCTTCATCCACCTTCTATTTTGCAGTGACTCCCAACGTAGATCTTTAATTAAACCAGATCATTAATTAATTGTGTTCTGTGATAATTTCCACAAATAGATGTAGATGCTATCCTTTGCTCTTCCTCAAAGTCCTGTATGTGATACAATTACTTGGGTCTTATACTACACCACCGTATACCAGCAATTGTCTGACCGAGGCTCGGTCTGTGAAAACTCAGCCTGTGTAGGCAGAAAGTAGATATGGTGGGTTTAGTGAGGGGGTGAAAAGGATGGTTGGGAACTCATAATACATCACAGGGAAATATGATTAACAAGATGAAGAAGCTAGAAACTTCAGAAATTGTGGGGAGAAATAGGTTTGACCTATTACCAGAATCAGACGGGGAAGAGCCTCGTGTAGATATAGAATAGGTAAGCATAGCTAGGCAGAAAACCGTTAATTGTTAATTCATGAACCTAACAAAATTGCAAAAATGTAACTTAAAAAATCATCAACATTCTTCTTAACTTCTGTTAACTTTAGACTGTTACATTAGTTGTTTATGTCATTTCGTTTGTTTGAATTGCATGCCATGGTATGTTCAGCGAGACAAATAGCGACTGAATTAGTGGAACTGCGAGTGTGATGCGTATATAACTGTTATGCTAGGCATTGCGTGGGTGTGAGCAGAAATGCTAGCGTTATGAAGGGTTTGTATTTTATGTCTGCAAACCAGCGCTAACTACACATTTCAAACTCAATCAGTGATTGATTTTGATATTTTTATAGCTTAACTTATTTACTAATGTAGTGCCAATTTTTAGTTTGTTTTGGTTTGGAGTTTATTAGTGAAATAAATTAAATTGGTATTTGTTACATGATTACATCATGGAAAAATGAAGATCTAGAAACTGTTAGTGAAAGCAACAGTACTAGATTAAAAATCCTTTGCTACATTTTGTATTTAAATTAAGATTGGGGTAACAGTCTATTTATGAATTCAAACTATGTTTGCCTAAACTTTGCAATCAATACTCACATTTCTAGATGAAATAATCGAAACACACTAGGAGGAAAAAAACGTCCAAATATTTACATGTTGAAAAAAAGTGATAAATGGTCAACCCATGAGAAAAGGAAAAACAAGTGCTATGGATTCTTCAGGCGTTGATTGCAAGAGAAGATTTTTTTTTTCATCTCTATCTGGTAATAAAAGGTTATGCCAGCAAAGCATATTAACATTGTAGTGTCTCAAGCTGGTGTACCAGAGCATGATAAACATTTTGGTTGCTCACATGATTCCACTACATGTTTTAGAATCCAATACGTTTGAGAAGATGATTAAAGTGTTGAACCCCTGTAAGAACTCTGTTTCCAGAGGTCATTGGGTAGATGTATTGTTGATGGTTAACTTTTAATGGATAACTATAAATTGCATTAAATTTGTAAAAATGTAGTGCTTTAGCGATTACCGAATTTAACTTTTTAAGTGTCAGATTGACAATTAACGAAGTTAACTTTTGGATTAACTGTGCCCAGCTGTATCGATAAGGTATAGCAGGCCTGTATGAACAGAGGGGGAAGAAAAACTAGGAAGAAGAAGGTTCTGCTGTTAGAAGAGGAGTAGGCTCTCTTCTGCAGGATCAATCAGGCACAGGCTAACAGGTCACAAGTTTTTTTCAAACGTAGTGCAACATTAGGGCATGTAATAGAGGATCACTTTGTAGAGATTTTACTAAGTAGTGATAGTGAGAGGTGCGGGCAATAGTATTGATAGGAATATGAGTTATAGTACACAGAGTGACCTGAGGAAGGTGGTGAAGGAGGCGCAGCATACCAGGGTGGAGCTCATGCAATTCTAAGTCACCTTGAGGTGGGTAAATGTGGAAACAGATGTTACTTGGAAAAGGCACTAGTTCTGTTTTGGAGGTTGTACCTCTGAACGCCATAGGTTGGTGGGGTTTCAATAGCCATGGTCTACACCTAAATAGAATGGGGAAGGGAGTACTTTCTGAGTTTTTAGCTAAAGCTGTAGGGGAGCCCACTTCCAGTTATGATAGGGTAAGCACTGTGCCTTTTTTTTAGATTAGGGGCTGATGATGAGGGGATAAAAAAATGATAATAGGGATACTGGTTGTAGATGGACGATGGGGAAAAAATTCAAATGCTTAAGAAATATATGAGGCTGTTGAAATAATAATGGATGGAGGTACAACTGTAAAAACAAAGGTTAACGCTGAAAATACTATAAAGCCAATAATAAGAGTGTTATTGGTGAGCTGAAGAAGTATAAAGGACAAAGTAGTAGATTTTGCAAATGTAGTAGAGATACATAAACCATAAGTGATTTTAGGGGTAGAGTCTTGGTTAAAAGAGGAAGTGGTGCTTACAGAGTGCACCGCACATATAGAGGAGTAAAGGTGGAGGTGTATTCATACTGGTTAGCAGCAATTAGTGTTCACAGATTATGACCAGGAGTTGCTACGGGTAGATTTTTGACATGATAAAAAAAGAAAAGAAAGAAAAAAATAAGGGAGATAAATTAACTTCTTATTAACAATTCAGAGGTGAGAGTAGAATGGTCATTATTGGAGGAGATTTAAATTTACCAGGTGTCAACTGGTTAGGATATAAGATAAATAACACAAAGGAACAGAGGTCTGTAAATACCTTAATAAGCGAAGGAGGTTCTACACAAGTGATAGAGCCAAACACGAGGGGATCAAACATGTTGGATGTACTTGTATTTCTAATACATCCTAGTTAAAATCTTGTGGGGTATCAGGTAACTGAAGGAATTAGTGATCACAATGCAGTACTGATGAATATTAGGAAATTCAGTAAACCAGTGGCCAAAATTGAGGGGGGAAACAGGTATAATTATAAAATGGCACAAGCATTAGAATTGAAAAAATATTTTAGGAAAAGGTTTAGCAAATGGAAGGATGGTACAAGTAGAGTGGAGGCGAAATAGGAAAACTTTAAGGAAATATTAGTAAAGGGTGAGGAAATGTTTATTCAGTAGCAGAAAATAAAGAGAATTGCTGAATCTATATACTATAATAGGGAAGTTAGAAGATTAAAGAGGTTACTGAGATGGGAACACAGCAGAGTTAAAAGGCAGTTTTTTTTATTGCTGTCGTCAGTCTTTCGACTGGTTTGATGCAATCCTCCATCCCTTCCTATCCTGTGCTAACCACTTCATTTCTACATACCCCTTACAACCCACGTCCTCAATTATCTGCTTCATATATTCTAATCTCTGTCTACCTCTACAGTTCTTACCTTCGACTGTTCCCTCCACTAACAAATTAACCAATCCAGCATGTCTCAAAATATGACCTACCAGCCTGTCTCTTCTTTCCGTAAGCTTCTTCCACAAACTTCTTTTCTCACCCATCATTTCCAAAACTCATTCATTTCTTACTTTGTCTCTCCATCTAATTTTCAGCATTCTTCTGTAGCACCACATTTCAAATGCTTCAAGTTTCTTTCTTTCCAGTATTCCTAAAGTCCATGTTTCGCTACCGTAAAGTGCTGTGCTCCACACAAAGAGTTTTAAAAAGTTGTTTCTAATTCCTAGATCAATATTTGACATTGAAAGGTTTCTCTTTTTCATGAAGGCTCTTTTTGCTAAAAGGCAGTAGGGAATACTTAAACCAAATAAACCAGCAATTAATAAGAACAAAGAAGCAGAGGAGTGGTTATGAAGAATATTATTGGTGCAGGGAACCACTGAATGATGCATCTGGAAATTTCTATGGCTACCTTAGAAAACTGAGGTGAAGGGAAGGTATTCAGTATATTGTAGAAAAAAATAGAGTTGAAGTCACTGAGGATTTTAAAATGGCAAAAATATTGAGTGACTGGTTTAATGAGACCACTAGGGACTATAATCTTGTGATGTGAGGGAATAAATCAGAGGAGAGTCTCCCTATTAGTATAAATGAGGAAACTACAAAATTTGAAATAGATTCTGAAGTAATAATGGAGGTACTCAGAAAGCTAAACAATCGCAAAGGGGCGAGTGTAGATAGTATTACTACAGATGTATTAAAGATTTTCGGATACACTATTGTACCTTACCTTGAAATTTTATTTAAAATGGGTCTGGAGTCTTACTGCTCACCAAAAGAGTGGAAAAGAGTGATAGTAGTAGGGGTTCATAAAGGAGGGGTTAGAAATAGGGTTGAAAATTACAGTCCAATTAGTTTGACATCTGTAATAGACAAAATCATGGAGAAATTGACATGCAACTATATCAGAAATGTCTGTGAGGAAAGAAACTTGGTTTTAGATCGACATCATGGTTTTAGACAAGGATATTCATGTGAATCTCAGATGGTGGGCTACATGCAAGATATTTCAGATTAACTGGACAAGGGAGGTTAAGTTGATAGTGTAGCACTAGATCATTCTAAGGCATTTGACAAAGTGGGCTATAAAATGGTTTTAATAGATAGAGGAATTCCTAAAAGCCAGAAAGCAAAGAGTAAGAAATACATTATCGAAAGAAGTCGAGGTAAATATGGGAGTGCTACAGGGTAGTGTGTTGGGACCATTGCTGTTCATTATTCTAATGAATGATATTGTTGATGGTTTAAGGTCAGAAGTTAAGTTATTTGCAGATGACATAATGGTATATACACTGAAGAGCCAAAGAAACTGGTACACCTGCCTCATATCGCGTAGGGCCCCCGTGAGCACGCAGAAGTGGCGTGGACTCGACTAATGTCTGAAGTAGTGCTGCAGGGAATTGACATCATGCATCCTGCAGGGCTGTCCATAAATCCGTAAGAGTACGAGGGGTGGAGATCTCTTCTGAATGGCACGTTACAAGGCATCCCAGATATGATCTTGTCATATAAGCTCTAATTTCTAATATCTCTGATCGCTGTTATTTCGCAGCAAGAATTTCGTTGTTGAATTGCAAAGCTGTTTCTTTTTTATTTAAATTGGTTAAATAAAGTAAGTGCTTTACTTTTTTAAAAAAATAAGAAGAGGATGAAAATTTTTTTTACGTGTTGTAAATACTAAATGCTGTAGCTGAAGGCAAAAGTGAAGTGTAGTAATCAGTTTCACATCGCGTATACAAAGTCATAACCATGATGATTTGAATCTACATAAAAAGGTAAACTTAAAGCTCATTTAATAGCTAATATGTGTGTAAACTTCAGTCATAAAATTTAGCCTTGGCCGGAATAACAACTGGCATTCTATGTTTAATTTATTATTAAAGTCGACACGTTATTGAAAAGCTTTTACACATTTTTTCAGCCATATTTTTTTAACTATGAAATGCTATTAAAAGCAGAGTTAATGACTGTATTATGGCAATCAATTTCATAGCAGGTGGTTAGCTATTAAACTGTGCACCTAACCTCTAATTGCTAATGACTATGATCACTGATAATTCGCGTGTAACGGCTGGAACGTGACGTCACCGTTCTGTAGCCAATAGCTATGGAGGAGCGCGCAGTCTTCAGGCAACGCATTTTATTAAAGAGGGGGGGGGAAATAATCAAAAAAGGGGTAATGAGAGGAATAAGTAATTTGAAACCGCAGCGTGTGCTCCATCGCAATTAAATTAATAATTAATTTTATTAAGATTTTGTAGCCGAATTCGCTGAATTCTCAGGTACATCCCATCACTATCCTGTCCAGCAGTTGATTGCCGTATGTTATGCCTTGTGTGTTGTGTGCCGTGCAGGGTCGTCGGGCAGCAGACGCAGCTCGGGCAGCCGCACGGTGAGCTCGACCACGGTGACGACGTCGAGCGAGGCGGACGCCGCGGGGGGCGGCGCGGGCGCCTCCGCCGCCGGCGTCAACGGCCACGAGGGCGGCGCCGCCCCCGCGGGGCAGGGCGCGGGCCAGGGCGGCGGCGCGGCGGCGGCGGCCGGCGCGGGCGGCGGCGGCGGCTCCACCCCCACGCTCAAGTGCACGCTCTGCCAGGAGCGGCTGGAGGACACGCACTTCGTGCAGTGCCCGTCCGTGCCGCAGCACAAGTTCTGCTTCCCCTGCAGCCGCGAGTCCATCAAGCGGCAGGGCGCCGGCTCAGAGGTACTTAAACAGTGCTAAAAGTCTTCTGAAGTAAACACGGAGTGCCACGCGGGGAAAAGGGGGGGAGGGGGTAGAGGCAAAAGCCACGTTGGGCTACTAGCGGGGAGGGGGGTTCGCAGCAGGCCAAAATAGAGCTACGTAATTTTCGGACGCTCCCATATAAGGAAATGATCAAAGTAATGGAATGCTACTGCAAAGAAGTTGGCCCCAACAAAACACTTTATACAGGGTGTCCACAAACGAATATCGGGGTTTTAATGCTTTATAAGATTTATTACATTATCCTTACAGTTATAAATGATATGTCAAATGAAAGAGCAACTCAGTTTTATATACAAGCTTACCAGTGTTCTATGTGGGCACCATTTGTCACACGGCACTCATCAAGTCTGTAGCCGAGTTCTTCCCAAACGTTGAGCAGTGTGTCTTCAGTAACTGTTGCAACAGCTGCTTCAATCCTCTGTCGTAATTCGAGGAGGTCGGCTGGTAACGGAGGCACATACACACGATCCTTGATGAAACCCCAAAGGTAGAAATCGCATGGCGTTAGGTCAGGTGAACGTGGAGGCCACGCGTAGCAAGCTCTGTCACTGGGCCCCTTGCGGCCAATCCAGCGGTCGGGTACAGTTACGTTCAACCAACCGTGTACTTCGTTATGCCAGTGAGGTGGCGCACCATCTTGCTGGAAAATGAAGTTCTCTGGTTCATATTGTTCCAACTGAGGGAAGAGCCATTGCTCTAGTGTATCAAGGTAAGAAGTACCAGTTACAGTCAGTTCATAAAAAAAGAAAGGTCCGTAAACTTTCCGCCGGGATACGGCACAAAAAAACATTGATTTTAGGGGAGTCTCGTTGCACTTGTACGATCTCTTGAGGATTTTCTCAGCCCCAGATCCGCACATTATGAGTGTTAACATGTCCACTGAGGTGAAAGGTCGATTCATCACTGAAGACAACATGATGTAGAAAATCTTCATCGTCATGTAACAACATTTCGTTAGCGAATTTGGCACGTAAACCATGGTCTGCAGGCTTTAGAGCCTGTAACAACTGTAAACGGTAAGGACGTAGTTGCAAGCGTTTCCTTAAAACTTTCCAAACAGTCGACTTAGAAATTTCTAATTCGCAACTAGCCTTCCGAACAGATTTCTTTGGGCTACAAGTGAACGACTCTCTCACTCGCTCAACAGTCTCTTCGCTAACTCTTGGTCGTCCCGCGCTCTTCCCTTTACAAAGGCAGCCTGTATCTTCAAACTGATGATACCATCTACGGATGTTATTGTCACTTGGAGGATCACGCCCGAACTTAATGCGGAACGCACGCTGCACAGTAACTACAGATTCAGTCTTTGCAAACTGTAAAACACAAAACGCTTTCTCTTCACTAGCCGCCATCTTTGCTACTACCGCATTCTAGCGGATCGCAGCGTAAACATTTCACGCACATGCGCACTAGTGCCAACGAACAAAACTGTTTGAGTTGCTCTTTCATTTGACGTATCATTTATAACTGTAAGGATAATGTAATAAATCTTATAAAGCATTAAAACCCCGATATTCATTTGTGGACACCCTGTATATTGACTGAAGTGTAAGCTTACTGTAAAACTTGGAGAAACTTCCATCAGAAGAAGCAAAAGAGTAGGATATTTACAGGCTATTCGGGACAAGCATAACAGTTTTAATGATCATGTATATGCCAGAGAACAACTGCAACAAAGAATAACATTAATAATGTAGTCATCATTTGGCAAGGGAGATTTCTATTGTGGTGCAGACACCGTAGCCGTTGCTAGCACACGGTCATATAGGTTGAGACTGGTAAAACCTGCTAAGCGTATTAGCAGGATGCTATGAAGAATCCTTTTGCATCTTACAATCACATTTAGCACTATCTTGATTGGTGTATTTAGTAAAAAAATAATATAGAGAGGATATCACTACAAAGAGAAAACAGAAAGACTGTAAAAACTGTATTTTAAATGATTGGCAACAGCAGTGGAGCAGTTCTTAAACAGGATGGATAGTGTATGAAATACTTCCTGACAAATAGAAATCCCGGGGGTTAATTCATTGCCTCACTGACCATGGTTTGTCTTATCTGCACAGGTTTAATATGACAGAGACTGTACTTTGTAGATGTGTATCTCCAGGAACATCCAATCATATACTGCTTGATTGTGAACCTCTTGATGAAACATCTCTGTGTGAAGCTCACTGGTTGTTAAAGGCGATCGATCACTTCTAAGGTTAATTACTGCTGTATCTGCTTCAGAGTGGCCAGCAACTTCCCACACTATTACACTGTGTAAGGAGTTAATCGAGACACTCAAAGTGTACCAAAAGTGCTTCTGTTGACAACTTAGTGAAATCAGAAGTGTCGGTTGGAATTTACCAAATGAATGCCAGCGATGAATAAAGTGTACCTTTGAAAATTCAATTTTTGGCTCCAAAGTGTTTCATTGGTAATGCTTTTAGCCGCAGGTTGTTATAATTCACAGTTTTGTAGCTGTTTTTGTTAAGTGATTGTACTGTAATGTAAATGTGTGTGACATTATTGGCCAGGATAACCCTGAAGGGTTTAGCTGCCTAGAGACTAGAGTTTCCAGTTCACCACGATGGCCCGCCTAGCCCGATTATCCTACCGGGTATAGGAGACCCGTCGTTTAACGTGGAATCCGAACTGCAGAAGCATTCTGGGGTAATTCACTTCACATTACACAGAAAGTTGTGTCAGAGGTGGTTAAACTCCCTTGAAAATCCCAGCTGAGACGTGATTAGATCCAGGATCTTTTCAATTCCCAGACCACTCTTAATACTATGTTACGTAGTATGTGAGATTTCTGTTTAAAAATTTGTTATCAAGAGAATATTATTACAGAAATAAAAATTAACAATCTGTTATTTAGAAAATGAACTAGCCAAATCTAAAAATAATAAACAAGTAACAGTACAATTTTGTACTTTCATCAAGGAAAGGGTTAAGATAGTGGGCTGACTTTCTTGGGAAGGTGGAAACTAAATGCTTTTTATAACTATAAATTGTTTCCTCCTGCATTTAAGTATACTTTATATTGACGATGTTGATTTACGAGTCAGCATTAAAGTAGATTCAATGGTAACTCCCAGTAACGACCACATAATTGTACCCGAGACCTTGCCGTGCTGGCTGTAAAATTTGTTTTTTACTTTTTTCCTCTAATGTTGTCCAAAATGATTCCATTTAGGTGCTAGTGGTGCTCTTTGTAAAAAGAAGCAATTATTATCTACGAAAGTGGGTAGCATCACAGCAGTAGCATAGTATTTTCCTTAGTAATGGGAGAGAGAACATAAAGTGCATGGCATTGTTGGTAGATATTGATAGAGATTTTCTTTCGTGTACGCGCAACATTCTAGCATCTCACTTTGGTATGTTATGTGTTTGCTTTTCAAATACCATTTTGTTCTCAGGTAACCTTAAAGCTCTTCATTTTTTACTATTCGTTTTTTGTCTCTGTTCTATATAATTTTCCATTAATTTTCTTACTACTCAATTTTTTCCCAGCCATATCACTTTAAGAAGTGGAAAAAAGTCTATTGTGCACTCTTACCGAAATTTAACACATTATACTATTTTTAGTTTTTTTGCTGTTTCAATTTTGTGTGCACTTTGTTGATATAGCCTATTGTGTGTACTTTATTGCACTCTTCTGATTTTTGGTGCAAACAGGTTTACTGCCCGAGCGGCGAGAAATGCCCGCTGGCCAACTCGAACGTGCCGTGGGCGTTCATGCAGGGTGAGATAGCGACCATCCTGGGTGAGGAGTACAAAGCCAAGAAGGAGACCTAGAGGTGGGCGAGTGGCCAACGTGACTTGTCTGCCCGGCACTGACCGGCGGGCGGGGTTATCCCGTCTCTTGTTTCGGAGCTCGCCGCAACCCCGGAACGTGGGGACACCACGGCCGGGACTGCGGGCCGGTGGAAGTCCCCGTCTGCGGGCTCGCCTTTCCCGGTCCTTCCCGTGAGGCGGTACCACCTCCTCCGACGTTTAGAGATGAAACGACAGTTGTTTGTAATTACTAGATTAAAAGCATTCTCAGGTCCGAGCTCTGTCAAACGGTTTGCAAGCGGAACGGAAGTGATTCCCTTCTCGGTAGGTGTGTCGAGTCTCAGAGGGTCGGCACACCACATTTCTGTACCGTTTGGTTCTTTCTGTATATAACTATTATTACTGTAATTTGTGAACACCAGACTTGACCTAGAATAATTTTTGCACTGGCTGCAGATTCAAAGTTAATAAAAAATAATCAGTTTTGAGAGCAAATGTATGTATATAGCAACAAGTAAATAGGTAATAATTTCCCTAATGTTAATAATGATAGTTATAGTAAGTAGTGTTGATAGTATGGAAAGTGTGTAGTTTTCTTGAAAATATGTACAATATTGAAACCACATTTTCTGTTTTGTGTGTATTTTTTGCCACACATAGTATGGCAGTCCCAGTGCATTGACAGTTTTGCTATTGCTGTGCTAACAATCTGATAGTTCTTGATAGATTTATATGATGAGGATGCTACTGCTTCTTCCTATTGTGCTATGACAGTCAATGCTGTCCACTACTTTTTTTTTACTGCACAAAAATTCCTCCTTCAAGAAATTTCTGTTACTGTAAATATGCTGATTTGATGTAAATAAGTGATTACTTGTATATACAGTGAACTGGATTTTTATTTGATTGTGCTGTTTATAGGAGTATTTTATACATACTGTAATAAATAATTGTGTATTCTTGTGGTCGTCTTAGTATTAGGGTAAGTGACGAACACTGGAGTCTTCTTTTTTCAGATAAGATCGATAGGTACAAATTACGAAGACCCTTTTCGATTTTTAAGCTTCTGGTATTATACTACTTACTATTGTAGAGAGAGACTCAAGTACAGCTTCTTTATGTAATTTTGTACATACAGAATGGGATTCCCTTTTCAGTGGGACTCTGTCATTTTGTACAAGAACACACATGTCGACGCGGACGGACGAATTCGATCGCACCGTTTTGTAAGGTATAAATTTTTTCTTCCTGTCGACATACAGAATAGGGTTGCTTGCAATTTTTTTCTGGTAATGTGATTGTATAGGAAGCAGACAGAATTGTATTTTAGGATTAGCACTAGTTAGGAAAGGTAGTAATTGTCTATCGATAAATGTGTGTACTGCTATATCTCGATTTAGTTTTAGTGCAATGTAGGAATGGGTATGTTGCACTTGAGGTCGGTTGTGGTGTAAGTCGTTCGTTCAGGGTATAATGCAAAGGCGAGCCTTCCTCTCATTTAGTTATATTCTTCTGCGCAAAATTTTGCTACACAATTCACCTCAAAATCTAAAAATTTCTGCTGTTGAAGTATTGCAGTTGCTAAAATTAAAAACAAATAAAAATTAGCACTTATGCATATCGATTAATACAGTTAAGATGAGTATTTATGTTGTTTGTTAAATTTCATTGTTTAATTCTGTTTTTCAGCAATTTGGATGACAATGCAGCCAGTTTCAATGCTGCTTGTGTTATTGCAAACTAAATTTATTTTCTGTAATAATTTGTTACACTTGGTTCTATTAGTAATTCCCATAATGAAAATGTGGAATTAATTTTTTTAGAAGTAAAATATAGTTCTTCATTACTGTTAGATGTTTTGTAACAGTGTTCTATAATGCTTTAACAGATTATGTGGTAGACCCCTATCTCCACTCCATACCCACAAACCACACCAGTCTTGTGTAAACAGTGGGATCTGATGTACAACAAAGAGATCATTTAGTCATTCTCAATATTCTGCGCACTTTTGTTTTTTTTATTTAACCAGTTTTAATTTTTTGCAAGTATTTCCTCATTTTTGTTTTGCTGTTGCTTTGGGTAGGAGCACATTTGCTGCTCGTTTTGTATTCATTATGAAATTATGAATGTAGTTAAATTCTGTTATTTTATAAAAGTAAAAATCTTAGCTATTATTCTTATAAAATTTTTGCTTGTATACTGAGGAGGTTACATACGTTTTGATTGTGCCATTGGCATCAGATGAAGGGCTGTCATGTTTTGCTGCAGTAGCTGGCCATTTGTCAACCAAAGAGTATAGCCATACATCTGTTGCTTACACAGTGTATTTTAACGAAAATTTGTTTTTATACCTTTACCTCTGATAGTACACCTTTAAAAATTTCATATCAATCATTGCTAGATATTCTCTTGATTTTTACTGTTTTTTTTTTGTGATCAATTTCTGACAGCATATTTTTTGTTTTGTTTTGGTAATGGGTGAGTGATCTCTTTGAAGCTGGTAGTTTTACCTCTCTTCATTTCTTTCTTTGCATTGTTTTCCAGTGTTAATAGTAGTCCCACAGCCATTTTATTATTGTGTAGAGTAACCTTATTACCCTAGTCAATGCCTGGACGTGTAATGTCCTTAAAGGAACTCCAAAACTCGCTGGTGTGTTTTAATAATTAAAAAAGTTTTCATTAAAACCCTTTGTGTAGTAATACAATCTTAGCAAAAGTTAGTGGTAAGGGTATCTGTATTGAGCGATAGTTTTTGCTGCAAGACTATTACTATTATGTAGAGAATAACTCTAAGAGATAAGTTCTTTTTAACAATAATTATTTTGCCGAGCTGTTTTCGCTGTAACTTTGTTACTGAAATGATTTATTGAGCTACATGTTCCTTTTCTTTGTACAAATAAGTACTTGTAACACAGCTTGATATAAACCATATTTGCGTATTAATTGCTGTTATGTATCTTAAGTATCTGAGTTTCTCTATTTGCAACTGTTTAAATATTCTTCAGCCTGTTCTGTGATTTAAAATAAAATTAATTTGAACATCTGCTTATTCAGCTCATGCTGTGAACAGTTTTTCCTTCTGCACCTGACGGACTGTCAGGCTTAAGAATAGTATTATTGGAGGGAGATTATACATAATGCGTTATTGCTCCTGTACATATGCATCTATAGTCGTACAATATTCGGAGAGATTAGTCCGGTGTCTCTTAAGAAGCCAGTACTTATCTCAGATTTGCAGTGACACTTTTTTGAAAAATGATATCTAATTTGTAGTTGGCAATAATATGTGTTAAACAGAGGATGCCTTCCGTGGTTGCAGTTGTTATTTGTAGAATGATCTACTGCCAGTTTGTGAAACTGTTGAATAGTGAATGTGCTGTGTTGTAATTTTGATAATCTGGCCACTTTTGTTTTTGACCAGATTTTGTATGCTGCAGTGATTGATCTGAAGTTATTTAATGTTAATTCCAAGCAGTGTTTTCCCGGGAGCAGAGATGCCGTACAGTGGCCCTGATATCTGGAGAAATATGTTGGTGCACAGAGTTAATAAGAGTTAAAAATTGGCATCAGGAATTTCATGCATGGAGTGGTCAAGTGACATGGAAATGAGTAATGCTTATTTGGCAAATCACAGTAGGTAGTGGCAAATGTTTGTAAATATAACATCAAAAAAATTCTCAAACACAACGAAAACAAATATGTACCTCTTCTGAAATTTCTGGGTTTAAACCCTGATCAGCTGTACAAGTACACAAGCTGACAGTTAAAATCTGAAAATGTCCACATTTTCTCCACATTTTCTCCACATTTTTTATCTTTCTGTGTTGCCTTGCCATTTATTAACACTTTAGTACTGGGACTTCTTACTGTGACTGCAATTGATAGATTCTCTCATAAGCTATTTTTCATTAAAAATAGCCACTGGGTCACTGTGGATTAAAAAATAAATTTCCTTACATTTGAACTGAATTTATGAACTGTAGGTTCTAGAAGTTATTGCCATCTGCCTGTTTTAATTGGCAGTTTGGTGCATTGCCATGTGGCTGCCACCTGTATTTGAGAATCGTCACAGTCCCGATACACCAGAAAGTCCTTGTTACTAAAGTTAGAAACATTTACAGAGAAAAATTAATTAAAAATCTGAAATAATAAATTCTGTTATTTGGCTGGCAAGTTAAAGATCAGTATTATAATATGGATTACAGTTTTTTGAGGCAATGTATTGTGTGTACATTGTTAGCAATAGGAAGATTTATGATGCAAAACTTCTAGAATCGATCGGAGAGTGAGGAACCCAAAAATTATTCAAACTGATATTAAAAAGTTATTAAAAATGAGGGAATCCCAACAGATTTTAATGAAAGTATCGTTTTCACACTTTTGAAGAAAGTACAAGCTGAAAAAAAATGAAAATTATTGCACAATAATTGTAACATCAGAAGCTATAAATTACTGACTAGAATAATATACAGATGAATAGAAAGGATAGTAATGACGGTGAATCTGTGCTACAAGAGAAGCAATTAATATTTGATTAGGTGCTTGATTAGGCACTTGATTTAGAAAAGGAGTTTGTCATTGTAATGTGGGGCTAGATGTTTTAAAGAAATCAGGTCTAAAATAATGAGATGGAAGAATAATTTGTAATCTGTATAAGAATCAAGTGACCTTAATGAAAGTGGCAATTACAAGACATATGTCAGTTAAAAAAAGAACAAGGTTGTAGTCTATCACCACTACTTTTCAACTTTAATGTAGAGAAAGCAATAAAGGAAGTAAAAGAAAAATTTAAATTGGGGGGAAAACTATTCAATATGAAAAAGTCAGTACGCTATGATTTGCTAATGACGTTGTCTTGTTAGCATAACAGAGTAGGGATACTGAGAATTTACCGAATGACATGAACAAAAAATACCTAACGAAGATTTTGGAGCAGTGTAAACCTAAGCAATACAAAAGTGATTAAATGTAGCAGAAATGATAGCAATAATAATGATTACATATAAAAATTGGAAGCAGTAGGAGAAGTAAGTGACTTCTATTATTTAGGAAGTAAAATTATTACTCACGGATACAGCAGGAATAATGTTAAAAGCGGAATGGCAGTAATGAAAAAAAAACCTTCTTGAATAAAGAGAAATCTTTTAGTTTCAAATATTGATCTGGGACCATGAAAGAAGTTTTTAAAACTATGTATGGAGCACAGTAAATTATGGTTGTGAAGTGTGAATGTTAGGAATAATAGAAAGGAGCAATATTGAAGCACTTGAGAAGTGGTGTTATAGAAAGATGTTGAAAATTATGTGGACAGATAAAGAACCAAATGAACAAATTTTGCAAATTGGGTGAGGAAAGAAGTTTGTGGAAAAGTCTTTCAGAAAGAAGAGAGATATGGTGATCAAGTTTTAAGGCATGTGTTATTTGTTAATTTGTTGGCCGTGGGAACAGCGGAGTTCCGTAGCAGGAGGTTCCGGTCAAAGGACGACGTCCTCGCGGATCCCCTATGTTACCCACCTCCAGTTGAAGGAAAGAACTTTAGAGCTAGATAAAAATTAAAATGTATGAAGAAGGTAATTGACGCTGTAGGAGTATGTTGACAATTTAACAGCACAAGATGGGACGAGACAGAGGAATGCACAAAACCAGTCGAGAGACCGATGACGGGGAAGAAAATAAAAAGGTTTTCACTGATATAAGCAAAATCGAAAATTCTGTATACTGTGGAGCAATAGATACATTTATTCTGTTGTGATTTAGTAAAACCTCGTCTCCCGAGTTACACCCAAGAAGTTTATATTTTTTGTTTCATCTGTTGTTTTCTATAAAGATATTTGTTTTATTGGCTTCAGAGCTTTGATGTTGATCTTACTTCTGATGGCCAATTCCTTCTCCTGAGCATGAACATAAAGCTCATAATTTTTATCAATTTCATGCTGCAATCATATTAGAAATCTGGTTAAGATATTTTTTGCTTATGCTAGAATTACACGCAATCTAAACTATTATATATCTATTCACATGCTGCACACGTAAACCGATTTCAATGGGGTTTTCATACTTTGAAAGCTTATAGTCTATCTTTAAAGCCGTTACATATCTTATGACACTATGTGACCGGGGAACGGAGCAACACGTGATTATTTGTTCATACCGAGAACAAGGGGACACCACAGATGACATTGCGTCTCAGGTGCACACTCCTGTACGAGATTCCCACCAAAGGTCATACGATAATACATAAACACTCTACTCTCTGGATTCTGCTAATATTTTTTTTAGCTATTTAACTTTGGTTGTATATTTGTTCAGTAAACAGTTAATTTGGAAAATATTAATCAAACCACTGCATCAAAGATAAAAACTGAAATAAGTGTAACAAAATTGTGGAATTTTATTTACAGTATAGATTTCAAAGATACTCCATTACAAAGGTTTATACTGTCCTACTTGAAGAAAATAAAAAAGGTGAACATGTAACTATGCACACTAGTGTCCATGTGAGGGAAGCAGTAGGCCTGGGGGAACGCATAACTTCGTGTGAGTCTTTGACAAATTTCTACAACTGTCCCACACATTTAGGTTTATTAGAAGTTGCACCAATCCATCTGTCAGTAAGTCATCTAAGAAACCAGTACAAAATTATTTGTGTTGATCATGGTTTTTTTCTTGTTTCATGGTTCACAAGCAGTATTTTCCAACTCTTAGTTACATTCTCATTGTTGTCATGTTACTGCAGATCCTCCAAATAAGGACTGAACCTTACTCTCAATTTGTAGAACATTGTTGAGATGGGTGACTTTCTTCTTAAACACCATAAGATTGTGTGTGTCATCTTTCCCCATTACTGTACATGAAGAACATGGTTATATGGTGCACAGTTGGGTGCCAAGTTTTTAACCATTTCCTTCCAAACTCCTTTTCATTTAAAACATATTCTATACCTCATGTATAAGGTGAATATTATTTTTTAACATCAATTCAGTTAGATAACTATGTACGTTATCGCGGCGGCAATGCTTTATAAAAACTTCTCGGGTTTCAAGCCACATCAAAATTGAGCCGTCTGGCGACGTTTCGGAACTTTCACTGCTTCCATTGTCAAGCCACCGCTTAACATTGTGGCAGACTTCAGTAATGTTAAGTGGGGGCTCGACAATGGAAGCAGTGCAAGCTTCCAAAACGTCGCCAGACGGCTCAATTTTGACGCGGCTTGAAACCCGAGAAGTTTTTATAAATCAATTCAGTTGTTTCTAGCTACACATTTTTGCATCCATGTTCTTGTATACTTGATGTTTTGTTTCAGAAAGAAATAGACTCATTTCCTTCTTAACAATTTTTCCATCAAATTTTTATTCTGCTATGGGGAAGGAAAATTAGTACTGACAGTTTTTATAAGCTTATATCAATGTTACTGGTATTTTACATTTCTGAGATGATATTTTTGATTGGTAGATAATCATCTACCTCACTGATTACAGCCGTGTGAGGATAACATATTTGGATTTGAATGTATCGTAGTGGTGGACAATGAATTTTATTGTGCTATTCCGTCATTTACAATATCTTAAATAAATGATAGTCACATAAAAACTTTGTTCGTTAATGGAAAATGCGCTGCTTTTTACAGAGGTGATTTGATGACATTCCTGTATTTGAATACAATTTCTAAGATTCTACATTTAGTCTCCTTACTTGTCTTGCTGCTCCATGTTTGATGCCAGTGAATAAGATAAGAGTCATTTGTGTATGTTTGTAATTAAACAGGCTGTTTTGTAATCCAGCTGTGCTTTTGTATGCTTTTATTCCTTAAGGAAGTTTAGATATTTTGTGAACTGTTTAATACAATTAGTGAAGGTACTATTTTTTTGGTAAGCAATGTGGTTTCCATACTTTGGAGACACTACTAGTTTGCAGTTCATAATCTAATATTGAAACTGTTGAACTTTCAAGTGCTTTTCTTTTTAATGAAGTTTGGACTTTCTTTTCCGATGCAGTTCACTTTCGAGGAAAGAAAGTATAAACATTACTACTGTAGAAAAACAAGTTATGTATGTATAATTTTTGTGTTTTATTGTCATTTGATGCTTGTAATAATTAATAATATTTGGCATATTGCAGAAAAATTATATGCTCATAAAATAAAATATTTTTCGGTGTTTACAGAGAATTTCTTTCAATTAATTCTTTCCATTTCCTTCTTTCTTTCACACTTTATATTTAGTGTGAGCAAAACTCAAAACAGCATTCAAATTGTGATGCTACCATGTTTATTTACACTGGTCCCCCCGATGCTCCCCAGCATGAGTGATTGAATGAGTGTTTGAATTCATTATATTATTTTATTGCGGCAGTGTTACTGACTTTTAATGCACATTACTTTGTTGAAATACTTTCTAAATTATTAATTTCCTTTTGTTTCCAGTTTTTTTTTTATTTTTCTGGTAGAATTATTACATTAAGTAATATTTGTATGTCACTTTTAATATAGTGGAAATATTGAATTAGGAAGGACTTTTAAAATAATTTTAAAGGTTCTAGACGTTTTTCATTTTATGTCAAAACTTAACAGTAAGAATTTTGCATCAAACACTGCATTATTTTTACAGTGTGTTCACCATTTCAGTTTTGACTGCTATTTATTTCACCACGTAGTGGTCAATGTGCTTGGAGTTACCTATATAAAATAAATTGATTTTTGTGTTTTGGTTTATTATTTGAAGAAAAATGGTTTGATACTTTCCAGGCAATCTTGTGAACATGTAAGCCCTCGTTCATGGCACAGCTTTAGTGATATGTGCCAGCTTTCTTTATTCTGTGTGTAATTTGGCTTTTATTATTATTATTAATTTCATTTTGAAGGAGCCCACGCTCCGGTGACAATTTCCTGTCAACTAATTACACCTCTCTGTATTTTATTTTTTATTTATCTTATATAATTTGAGTGTTGAATTCTGCCCTCATCTACTTTTGTGATATAAAAATTTTAATTTTAAATTCCTTCATCATTTTGGTAAATTATTCATCACTTGGTAATTTGTTCCAATCTCTGACACCCTTACCCACAAAAGAAAATTTTCACACTCATTTTAGCATGAAATCGAGTTCCAGTTTGTGGTCTTGGTCATCTTTTTCAATCTTCCATGCACTAATCCTAATTCTTTGACCCACATCCAAGCCCCATCACCAACATATACCTTGTACACCCCTCATCCTCCTCCTGTCCTCAAATGACTCCCAATCCAGCTCCCTTATTATATCAGGTACTGACTGGGTTCTGATGATACAAACAACCAAATAAATTTTATCTGCTTGCAGACTGTATAAAGAAAGCCTGCCATGCTGATGGGGAAGTAAGTTCGAAGTGATACTGTTTTAATCATGCTTCAGTCAGATGCGAGTTGCAAGATAATGATAGCTTTTTACAGCTTTTTATTCTCTGAGTGCAGATTTGTACTACTCAGATATTGGAATTTTCTGAGCTGGTGCAAAAATTGAGATTGCCCCTTCTTTGAACACAACAAGTGACACTGCCCCATTGTCGTCACCAGGGGAAGTAATAGAGCTTTTAAAAAGAGATCACCGAGAAATAAATTTGGTGTCGTTCGAACACATTTTTGCCCCCCTCTTCCCCCCTCACTGAAGTAGTCATCTGGGGCAAGTGCTCCACTTTGCACCTCCCTATATCCAGCAGTGAATGGAGGTAAAATGTTTGCTTCTATGCATAAATTGTGACTGCTCTCATAACAGACTGAAGTGCATAATGTAATCATTGTTTGGAAACACGAAGGCCACGGATGTCTACAAACGGTCACCGAGTAGCTGATCGTAACCGTTTCCAATCGACGGTCAGTTCGATCAGAGGTGCCAGTCCGTGCCACGTAAGCCCAGGACGAGCCACCACCGGCTGACAGGAAGGCACGTTGCGCCGTCAGCTTAAACCGTGCCTCTGTGTCAGCCCGGGTCGCTGGCCTCGTGGAATCTGTACCACACTGGAAGTGTGACTCGTCTCACCACTCGAGCTTTTCCAGTCATCTGCGGTCCAACCGATAAGTTCACGAGCCCGGGAGAGGAGCTGCAGGCGATAGGGTCGGTCTCCTGCTGCCGTGCTATCTCCACGTCCTCCGTCGAGTGCTGCTGTTCTTTGATGCACCTCGAAGCAGACGTTGCTGGTCTCGGTCAATAAATAGACTGTTTGGCCACTACTTTATTCGTGGCAGGAAGTCTTACTGGAAATTACATTTTTTGGCACTATTGCTTAAAGAATGTTGAAGTCGGGAAAGTAATTTCCTAAATGGAACACTCCGTGAATCTATTTGACATTCAAAGTTTGTTAAACCGTGTCGTATGGCTATAATCGTGTCAAAAGACGTTTCACACGATTCGTGAGAATACAAATACAAACCCCAACACTGGATGACAAATTTATAGATTTCTACTGTATTGCTTCTGCTATCTGGATATTTCCGTCTTCATATCCCATGATAATTGAAACTTCAGTTTATATTTGGACACAAATGGATTCATTTCTAAAATGCAACTATATATATCAAGCCATAAAAGAGAGAAACCAGACAAACACAGACACATTTAAAGTAAGAAAAGTTGAAAATACCCAAGAAAAAGAAGGGAACTAAAACTATATCAAGAAAACAAGTGACAGAAATGAATAGCAGAAAAAGATAAAATTAAACAAAAGGTAGTAGAAATTGCAGCTGTAAGATGCAAAGATCGGACGATAGTCAATAATGTCAACAAAATGCTGGAGAAAATCTATTGTTTTTTGATAAGTTGCTTAGCAAAAACAGAAACTACAGCAAATGTAAGGAAGCAGGGAGACAAAATTTTCAGAATCATTTTAATCACAATTTTCATCTGCATATTTGCTTGTCTATATTTTAATTTTATACCTCTAAACATTACATTTTAAATTTAGTACGACCATAATCTTTCAGCAGGCCGTGCAGGATATTTTTGAATGATGTCTTGATAACAGTCTTCCATTATTAAATTTTCTCATATCTCTTCCATTTCTCTAAATGCTCCTAATTTTTTAATTCATGTGGTGGGTCGGGTTGTGATCACATCTTTCCCCTGCCATATATCTCACCTCCCACATGAATAAGGTTTCTCACCGAAATATTGTGCAATTTGTTTTGTTTTTGTGATTTTACCGTGTTCATCTCGCCCTCCTATCTTCATCTGTGGTAAGTGACGGGTCATCTTTCCCTTTCCTATCTTATTTTTAGTGCCCAATGGCCGTTTCTTTGTTTCCATTATCCATAACTTTTTAATGAGTATCAGTGAACATATCCCTTGTGATGATTACCCCATACACCTACTTTTGCATTGAACGAATTGTTCCTTGAATGAAATCCACTAGCTTACGCTTGCATTAAGGTGCTAGTTTGTGGTATTAGACCTTATCTCTTCCCTTAGGTGTACTATTGCTAATTACAGTATAATTCCACACCTCATCTCCAAAGCTCTTAATCATATCTGATTGCATTTAGCATTAATTAGCTGCCCTTCTTTGCACCTTCTTCAACTTATGTATTTGATGCCCATGATGTGAAAGAATGTTAAGAACTTTTTTCCCCTTTCCAATATTTTTTTTTATCCTTTATTTGCTGATACAGACACATTAGAATTGAGGGTTGGGGTTAAATGTGTCATATTAGAAAATATCATGGATATATGTAAATTCATAACAGAGAATCTTACGTGTTATGGATACAGATACAGCTTCGGTAAATAATATTTTTGTAACAGATTGTAGTGCCAGGTAATAGATGACTTCCAATTCTCTGATCACCTTGGCTTAATTTCAAATTACAGGTGCACAAAGAACTCACCTCTTAAAATTTTTCTGTTTATAACTTTGTAAATATACACTGAAATTGAAGAATTAATCCAATATGTCTAGAGGGAGGAAAATCTAATCATCATGGGTGATTGGAATGTAGTAGTGGGAGAAGAAAGGAAAAGAGGGAAATGCTATAGGAAGTTTTGGTCTAGATGAAAGAAATGAGGAAGGAAATTTTGTGAAATATATAAACTATATGTGGCGAACACACTATTTAAGAATCATGAAAGAAGGATATACACCTGGAAACGTGCAGGGAATACAGGTAGATATCAGCTAGATTATGTCATGTTAAAGCATAGATTCAGGAATCAAGTTCTAGGCTGTAAAGTATACCCAAGAGTACACATAGACTCTGACCATAATCTGATAGTTATGAAGTGAAGGCTGAAATTCAAGAGAATAAGGAAGCAATTCAAGCAGAACAAACTGAAAGTGAATAAAATGAAACAGTCTAACATCAAAGAAAAATTCATAGCAATAATAGTAGATTAAATATGAAAATAGGATCAGATGTGACAGGAGAAATTTACTGAATTGTGCTACTTCAGAAGTAAAATTACAACTAATGGCTGAAGCAGGAATGATGTTAAAAGCAGGATAGCAATAGCAAAAAGAGCATTAAAAGGACAGGTCCTTTAGTTTCAAATGTTGATCTAGGACTTACAAAGGACTTTTTAAAAATATGTGTGGAGCACAGTACTTTATGGTAGCATAGCATGGAATTTAGGAATACCAGATGGAAGAAATTTATAAAATGCTCTTGGGTGCTTCACCAGATGACGGCTAGTTACCTGAAGGAATTTTACAAATTCTCAATGCCGAGAGAAACTTCATTCTTATGTGAAGCATTTGAAATGTGGTGCTATTGAAGGATGCTGAAAGAGTAAGAAAAGTAGTTTGTGGAAGAGGTTTACAGAAAGAAGAGATGGGGACTGAGCGTAGTGGTGTAACGGTTCACGTTTTGGTCTCACATTCGGGAGGACGGCAGTTCAAATCCCCGTCTGGGCATCCAGATTTGGATTTTACATGGTTTTTCCAAATCACTCCAGGCAAATGCCGGGATGCTTCCTTCAAGAGGCCATGGCCGAATTCCTTCCCATTCCTTGCCCCCCATCCTTTCGCGTCTCTAAAGACCACGCTATTAAGTGACGTAAAGCAGTTTAAAAAAAGAGACGGGATGGTAGGTCATATTTTGAGACATGCTGGATTGATTAATTTGTTTGTAGAGGGAACAATTAAAGGTAAGAATGGTAGATGAAGACACAGATTAGACTACATGAAGCAGATAATTAGAGATTTAGGGTGTACGCGGTATTTTGGGATGAAGGTATGGTGGATTCTATCAAACCAGTCAAAAGTCTGAAAAGAAAAGAAAAAAAGGAAAGGAACCTTTTATAATATTATATGAAAGGACACTGTGGACAGTAAATAGTAATAAAACACCACAGCTTAAATTGAATGCATTATAGCATATATTAACCAATCACATTTTGTCCCTAAACAGTAACTGAGATTTGTAGGAATTTTATAGTAAGTGTTAGGTGGTTCCCTCTGTCTGCTTATTTATTTATTTCTTATGCAGAAGAAATACAATTAAGTAACTGCATTAACTTATAATAAATATACTATTACCACAGACTGATGTTTAATGATTGCAGCCATTCAATAACTTCTGTTGTTGCGTTGTGAATCTGATTCATTGTACCACTGAATCTCCTGAGAGGGCATCCCATGTGGTGAATGGTTTGCTCATGGTTACCACAGTCACAAGAAGGATTCTCTGTCATTCCCCACTTGTTCATCCAGTAGTCGTATCTACCGTGGCCTGTTCTCACTCGGTTCAGTGCCGTCCAGGTTTTCCTAGGAAGGTTGAATCCAGGAGGTTGTCGTGTAGGGTCTTGGATTAGTGCCTGTTTATCGGGGTTGGAATTTGTCCACTCAGCGCACCATGCTTCGCCTATGTTGAAATTATTTTGGACCAACTCTTGACCAAACTTCCATGTTGAATATCTAGATTTTAGTCTATTTGGAGCTTTGTGTGTGCAGTCCTGATGAATTGGAAGTTGTGGATAACTTAAGCATTTCTGCCATTCCTTTTTTAAAGCCGCTTGTATTCGGAGACTTGGTGGGGCGATGTTACAGAGTACAGGCAGCCAGTCTGTACGAGTAAGTGTAGATTTTACAGTTCCAGATATTGTTCTCATTGTGTCATTTAGTTGTACGTCAATCTATTTTGTGTGATTGCTGTTCAGTCATACTGGTCTGCAGTATTCGGCAGCTGAGTATACCAGAGCAAGAGCTGATGTTCTGAGAGCCTGGAAGAAGTATACAAAACAATTTAGCAAACACATTTCACAAATAGTCAGAAACTGTAATTAGAATGTTAATAACAAATAAAAATTGATAATAAGATGGCAATTTAAATGGTTAGATATCAATGCAATGGTATTTCTGTATATATAACTTCAGAAGATTTCTTGGGCTGGTAGGAAGTTCTTTGTTTTTTAATGTCTTGTTAGTGTGCTTGAACCATAACACCTCCCTACCTATCATATTATTGCTTGATTCAAACAGTAGAAATATAACATTGGCCTACAGCAATGTCGCAATGTTATGTGCATGTTGACACAAAAATAATCTTTAGTGAGATTAAACTAGTATGTATTAATGTGTTATTGTGTTAATGAAAAAAAAAATTGATAATTACAGTGGACACACTTATACAAGAGGATAAATTCATGAAAATTAGGTCTATAGGATCACTGATAAATGTGCTGACATTAATTTCATCAGTTGAAACTTAAGAAGCACGGTAAATGTTCTATTGGTTGTACTATTTTTTCCCTTGATTTTTGTAAGGACTGCAGATACGTTTGCTAACTGTATTCAAGATGTGTACAGGCTATATATTAGTAACAAAATGTGATTAAGAGCTTGTATTTCACCATTCTTAATAAGTGATTATGAAGCTAAGGAAAGTGGAAGCCGCTTCTAGGCAATATGAATACTGTTCCCTCTCATCGTAGCTGTCCACTTTGGTATGTGGTGGGCTAATTTCTCTTTCCTTCATAATTTTTAATAAGTGATTAGGAATATTTAAAAAAATTCTGCTTATCAATTTTAAAAACATGATCACATTGTTTACAAAGAACCGTTGCTGTATTAGTGGAGCAGGAAGAAATGGCATTAGACAGAGTAGACAGTACAGAAGTGAAGAGGGCTGTGGTACCATTCAGTACTGCACAAACACAATAAAACGCCATACATCAGACTATGCATTAACTGATTAAGCGTACCTGGATTATATGCCACTTTGTTTATTTGCCTAGTTAAATGATAATACTAATAACAATGAATGATGAGTCAAAAATTGGAATTTTATCAGTAGTTTATTTTTCATTTATTTTTCCTGAACCTTTCACTGAAGAGCCAAAGAAACTGGTACACCTGCCTAATATCATGTAGGCCCCCCGCAAGCAAGCAGAAGTGCCACAACATGATGTGACATGGACTCGACTAATGTCTGGAGTAGTGCTGGATGGAATTGACACCATGCATCCTGCAGGGCTGTCCATAAATCTATAAGAGTACGAGGTGGTGGAGATCTCTTCTGAATGACAGGTTGCAAGGCATCCCAGATATGCTCAATAATGTTCATGTCTGGGGAGTTTGGTGGCCAGTGGAGCTGTCTAAACCCAGAAGAGTTCCTGGAGCCACTCTGTAGCAATTTCGGATGTGTGGGGTGTCATATTGTCCTACTGGAATTCCTCAAGTCCGTCCAAATGCACAATGGACATGCGTGGATGTAGGTGATCAGCAAGAATGCATGTGTATGTGTCACCTGCCAGAGTCGTATCTTAATGTATCAGGGGTCCCATGTCACTACAACTGCACACGCCCCACACAATACAGAGCCTCCACCAACTTGAACAGTCCCCTGCTGACATGCAGGGTCCATGAATTCATGAGGTTGTCTCCACACCCGTACACGTCTATCAGCTCGATACAATTGGAAACGAGACTCGTCAGACCAGGCAACATGTTTCCAATCATCTACAGTCCAATGTCGGTGTTGATGGGCACAGGCAATGCATAAGGCTTTGTGTCATGCACGTAGCAAGGTTATGCGAGTGGGCCTTTGGCTCCAAAAGTCCGTATCGAAGATGTTTCATTGAATGGTTCGCACACTGACACTTGTTGATGGCCCAGCATTGAAATCAGCAGCAATTTGCAGAAGGGTTGCACTTCTGTCATGTTGAACGATTCTCTTCAGTCATCCTTTTCTGGCCGCAGCAATGTAGGAGATTTCATGTTTTACCGGATACCCAATATTAACGGTGTACTCATGAAATGGTCATATGGGAAAATCCCCATCTCATCGCTACCTGGGAGTTTGCTGTGTCCCATCTCTCGTGAACCGACTATAACACCATGTTCAAATTCACTTAAATCATGATAATCTGCCATTGTAGCAGCAATAACCGATCTAATGCCTGCGCCAGACACCTGCTGTCTTATATAGGCGTTGACGATCACAGCGCCGTACTCTGAGTGTTTACATATCTCTATTTTGTATTCACATGCCTTTACCTGTTTCTTTGTCTCTTCAGTGTAAAACACTTGGTTGAAATTTTGTCGTGGAGGTACAAATTCTTTATGCACGATAACCCCAACTGTCAAAAAAGCAAATCAGCATTGTTTTGATCTTTGATTTGCTCATTCGAAATTTTTTTGGTCGATGAGATGATGGAGTGTGCCACTCTTTGCTTTGCCGCTTTGTATCTAGATCGTACTCAAATATCCAGGATTTATCACCTGTGATCACACGATTGAAGAATTCTTGGGCATTGTCAATCCTTTCAAGAAGATCAACCCACATGTTTTTTCGATTGTCCTTCTGTTCAGTTGTGAGGTTTTTAATTAACAGTCTGATCTCACACGCTCAATGTTTTCATCAGTTTTTGAAGTTGAAGGTCTCCCTGAATGAGATTGACCTTCAAAAATGATTTGTACCAGCAAAAAACTTGTGCTCTTGATAAGCAATTTTCCCCATAGGCCTGTTTTAATTTTTCAGTGGTCAAACCAAGTTTAATACAAAACTTGATTGCTCAACGTTGCTTTAAATTCTGATGTTCCATTTTCGTAACACGCAACAAAAACACAACTTCACTAATGGCGCTGTCAAAAATAATGTTTTGGCTAGAAACTTGGACTGAGCACGTGAAAGAGATCAACAAATCGGTTTAGCACTGACCGGTAGACACAGCATTGCCATATTGCTCTCAGTGTTGCCAATCTCACACACCTCATATGCAGTGTCTATAAGTCATGCATGCCAATAATTATTCACAGAAGTGATATTTTATGCATACTGAATGTATAACATTCTTCCTCAAAGATCAAACACAGACGGTTGTAAACTCATATTCAGTTTTAGCTCAGTAATAATTTTTACTGAATATTTGTATCTGATACTGAACACTAAAAAGTGGTTAGGGTATAATAAGGAAAATTAATGGTTATGTATAGGTCAATGATAATGTGAATATTAGTATGGAATATCATATATACTGTTGACAGGAACTGACACAGATAGTTTAAGGCTATGCTAATTAAAAACACATATTACTTATTTTTAATTATTATTATTATAAATTTCACAGTTCTTCCTCAGGATCTTTGGTTCAATTTAATACCACGATACATGGTTGTATTGTAGAGTGCACAAATTTTGTTTGTTTGTTTGAAGTAGCAATATTAACTGAGGTTGTAATGCATCCTTTACTAGAAATACAAATATACCCTGATACAGTGTAGGGCATAAGGATTGTATGGTTTATTTTTTAATTTACATTTCTTTCATGAGTGTCATTTTTCAGATGTCGTTAGTTCATTCGGAATATAGTAGTTCTACATGAATTATGATTTATATTGTCTGGCTACAATTTTATCTAAAATTCTGCAGAATGAGATGCAAGAGTCTCAGTTATTATTTACTCTGCTGTTATGAGTGACGCAATACAAATGTCATCATTTTAAATAAACTGCATCACTCTGTAACTTTATTAGAGGGTTTGTATTTAGTTCTGGAAGATGGCTTAGTCTCACATTTTATGCAAGAATTTTTTTTAGTTCTTTACATTCTTCTCATTTGTGCTGTGAAAATTAATTTAATTATAAGTGGAAAGTGTGGTAATTTCTGTAGAATAGTAAGGGGAGGAGTTTTTTTTTTTCTTTTTTTGAGTGGTATGGGAAATAGTTATGCAGAGAATGTATTAAAAATAGAAAGATGTCAGAACAGGGGGTCAGGATCATTTTCAGAACTGGTAGATACTATGAAGGAAAGGGATATGTGGGGTAGGGAGAGGGAAGTTAAACAGATAAGGTTGAGAATTGGCAACTGAGGAAAGGGTAGTTCGTATGAGGCAGACATCTGATTCTTTTGTTGCCAAAGATAGATAAGGACAAGTATTCTATAGTTGTAGATGCTAGTAAAAAGCATCAGGTTTGAAGGAAAAATTGGGTAGGTAAATCTGGCAGATGAGGAATAAGGAGAAAGAAAATCTTGATGCTTATGGGGAGGTGTGGAGCCTTTGCAGCAGGAATAAACTGGATCAGAGTTCCAGATCATAAATATCTTTAAACCATTGCTTCCCTTGCTTAGGTGGCAGAGGCTGTAGTTTCTTTATATAAGTGCTTCAGAAATGAGGATCATGTAGTTATAGTCTAAACGGGGACCAGTATTCGGTCAGTGATGACAGGTAGTATTAGAGATGTCCTGGGGAAGTTAGTGAAAGCAGCGTGCTACACTGTGCTTCAATAGGACACAGATGAACTCTAGTGAGGTGAGTGGACCTGCAGGTTGAACTACTATTCACGTCTGTCATTGCATCAGGCATGGATTAATACCTGCTGATGGCGGTGTTATACCAGACATTACCTGCATCTCAACAGTTCTCGGGAGTTCTTTCAGATATGATAACCAGTTCTTTAATTGGAGCCACAAGCTATCATGTAAGAATTCATATGGTTAGTAGTGTCATTACCTCATACAATCAAACTCAGATATTTAATTTCCCCACAGTTATTAAAGAATAGTGGGCGGACGCGTAGCATCTGACCACTGCCCGGACGATTGGGGAACAATCCCAATGAAGCCGAGAATTTTTTTGCAAGCCAACATCCGAAAAAGTTTCTCAGCTCCACTCAGACTGTTATCCAATGACTACTGAGGAAGAAACTCCGCCGGAAAGCAAAGAATGGCCGGAACGCGGCACTGACCACATCACAGCCGTGTAGTGCCAATGGCTGTGACTGGGAATGCAGAGCTCTACCTCCGCGTGTCTTAAGGAAAACGACAGAAGCCCCGTGACAATTACCTTTATAACGAATAGTAATACTCAGCAGTCGATAACATTTTCCTAGATATCTCAACGTCAACGGATAGTACCTTCAAATTATGCTTTATGCTATATCAAAGTGCGTGAGTTTCTTTCCGGTCCAGGCTGCATTTCAATAAAACGAAGTCTGAGGTCATTTGGAAAAAGTGCCCAATAACAACCACCTTTTGAAATGGAACATTGTACAAACATATTACTTTCTCAGGAAATACAATAGCAGTTTGGTGACTGGTTGAGGCGTCTGACTGAAGACTGAAAGGTCCCCAATTCGAATCCCTGTCTCAGCGGGGATTTTCAATGGCCATTAAACTGACCTTCACCACTGGTCTACGTTGCTGTGTCTTGTGAAGTACGCCAGAACGCTTCCGTGGTTCAGATTTCAAGTTAAACTGTAGGTAGCTTGAACCCGGTAGGATAACCGGATTAAGCGAGGCGGCTACGGTAGGAATGAATTGGGCAGCTGATAAAAACCTTGCCGTCAGTTCATTACGACCACGCGAGTTCACTTGCTTTAGGAAATACAATATTTCGGCTAAACACAGTTATCCTACAAATCTACCCGCATTTCGAGTATGTTTGGTGGCTGTACTCCAGTATTACCGCCAAAGGAACAGGGGAACCAAATTTCAAATCGATAGGACAATCCTTGAGTGCACAGGCTGTTGTCCCACAGCAAAAAAACAGAAGTAAAAATGATCTCTACAAGAATTAAAAGTCATCATTTGTTTAATTTAAAGTCAGACATTCAATATCCTCAACAATCACATGCTATCTGATAGAATTAAATTCATAAAAAAATTAAAACAGTTTTAACTGACAATTTCAACTCCATAGACTATATTTAAAAGGTATCAACAAAATAATTTATAAATTATCTCGAGCGGTGGGGGAAGGTGAGAAATGGCGCAAAAGATCTTTGCATGGCGGGCGATTCAAATCACTTTTTCTAAATCAACAAATGCCATAAAAGTATCTTTGTTTTTATTGATCCGCCCTTCAAGTATTAATGTTCCCCTTGTACCGCCGGTTTTCCTAAACCCAAACTGATCTTCACCTACTATCTCTGCTACAGCCCTTTCCATTCTTCTGTATATTATTCTGGTCAGTAATTTTGAAGCATGTGATGTTAGGCTAATAGTGCGATAATTCTCACATTTGTTGGCTTGTGCTTTCTTTGGAAGTGGGGAGATGATATTTTTATTAAAATCAGTTGGAATTTCTCCTGTTTCATAACTTTTTGATATCAGCTTGAATAATCTTTCGATTCCTTCCTCTCCTAGGGATTTAACAAGTTCTGCCTTATTTGCTTTCAAGTCATTCAGAGCTTAAATTCTGCCCTCAAAACAGGATCTCCTAAGTCATCAATGTCGATATGGCCTTCCTTTTCCATTACGCTAAAGTTCAAGTCGTCCCCATCACACAGTTTCTCAATGTATTTCTTCCATCGGTTAGCTCTACCTTCTGAGTTTAAAAGTGGTTTCTCATCCGCAGCTCCAAAGTTTTTTTTGATCTTCCTATATACAACACCTTGTTTACCTATTACCATTTCATTTACACTAATTCACACTATTCTTATAACAATTTTCTTTTGCTTTTTTGCATTTCCTGTTTATTTGATTTCTAAATTGCCTGTATTGCTGTCTTCCTGCTTCATCCTGAGCATTTTTGTGCCTTCTCCAACAGCTGCAATATTTCCTCTGTGATCCAAGGATTTTGGGCGGTTTGTTTGCTAAAGCCTAATGTTTCTTTACCAGCTTTCATTATTTCTCTCTTCAATGCATTCCATTCGTCCTCAGTTGAACTTCTTTCAGACTTACTTCTTAGAACTATGTCTACCATTTTTGCAAATTTTTCTCTCGAGCTAAATAGTTTCCTAAGATAACGAATTCCAAAGAATAACTTGCCAGAACATACTTTTCAGCTCTGAGGAGCTTTGAAGCTAGTAATATAATAAAGTAGCAGAAAAGCATCTTTTCCATAAAATCGTTTTTTCGAAATAAAGTCCTACACAATCCGGAAATACACCCGTTAGAACTAACGAGATTTGTTTTAAACTTGAAATAAAATTTTAAAAAATCATGCTCAACAATTTCTGCACATATAAATAAATAAAATACCTGATAGTGCGGGGATTTCAACCCAGGGCTGACAACCTACACTGACACTAGTTAATATAGGGCAAATTTTGAAATTAATATACATTTGAATTTTGTTTTTTGTTATGCGCATTTGAAGAAACGACGGTACAACAAACAAGTCATCATCATCCAGTTGAATCGTTACTAAATGATTTAGCCTCTTAAAATCGTTAATTGAGGTAGACATATATCATTGAACATAAATTCAGGAAATTGAAATCCGCTTTTAAAATGTCCGTTTGTAGACTTTAAAAGGTTCATTGTTGGGTTGTATTAAGCTTGGCTAAGAAATGATTCTACAATCAGAGAATTATAAATCGCACAATCCAGTTGGTGGAAGCCATCGTTGCCGTCGAGTTTCCAAGCGTCACTCCTTTCTGCTGAGATATGTACATTCCAAACGTAACGATACATTATTATGGAGAATTTTAAATGGCACTAGACAGGAAAAAAAAAAAAAATTAAAACAGTGGAGACAAAGTTTTACAAATTACTGCAGGCAAACAGCTCAGGTCCTAAATATTCAAAATGTGTCGCTCACTTTAAAAACAGAGAAGGTAATCGCACATTAAATAATTCAGTCAGGCATTAAAATACAATGTGTGAGATACGTTAATACAGACTTGAGTAACGCTTGACGGTTGTTATAACGCCGACCCGTCTTCCACTCCATTCAGTCTCTGTATTTACTGAGCATCTGCACCTTCTCTGTCCGCTATCTGCAGACAGGAGTGAGGCAGTATCGCTGTTGAATGCGCTGGATGTAGAGAGCATCTAATGTGCTCTACCATCCTGTTTCCGACCGTTTACTACGCAGAGGCACGTCAGCGAAACTGGAATCGAGAAAATAGGAAGCTAAAGCTGCAGGACTCCAAACTAATCACAAAAAGGTTTCGCTAGACGGGGAAGACGTGAGCGAGGTGCATTCGTTGTGCTACTGTACTTATAAACCTTCACCAATCGTGATCACAAGGTTTTTTTTTTTTTTTTTTGCTTCTAAGCAGAAGTTGTTAGAACGAAGTTATCACACGCTGAGGTACGTATTTATTATTGTTATACCCGGTATTAGGAAGGAACAGTTAAAGAAGTAAAAAAAATACGATATTCATTTCTGGGTCAGCGAAATACACTAACGAATCTGAAGTATCCAACTTGGAGAGGCTCGGTACTAGGGATTGCAATCCAGTTTTTCTTGATCTGGTAAAACGTATCAGACAAAACATTGTGTGTGGACCAAAACGGACGTTTTACCTGTACTTAACGGACTGACGACTTCTAGAAATCGGATCGGCGGGAGCACTGTTTTCGGTCTTCACTGACGATTTCCCTTCAATCCAGGGGCGTAGCTACTATGGGGCGTAGCTACTATGGGGCTAGGCGGTGCAGTGCACCGGGGCCCCTACGCTCAGGGGGCCCCAATCATACCTCTGGGGCCCCCCAAGCGCAGTTCAGAGGCCCACGAGCCTGGTAACATTTTTTTTTTAGCTCTACAGTCGTTTAAGGGGGTCTTTAGACACAGGAAGCCCCTCACTAAGGGCCCTGTCACTGCTCAGGGGGGCACCCACCCACTGCTCAGGCGCCCCTTACCAGCAACACAAAGCAAAAAAAAGTCGCCCATCTGTCCTGGGGGCCCAAAATAAATTTTTTGCACCGGGACCCTTATTGACCTCGCTACGCCACTGCTTCAGTCTTTAATCATCTCCTAGCTTTTAGAAAAAAGCGCTGGACTCGAATCTAAGACAGTAGTCACATGATTTGTTTACGCAATTCAAGGAGTTGTAACTAGGGATTGCAATCCAGCAAAGCGGTCTAGACAGTCTGGCGGATCCCGCACAAAATTAAGCGGATCCGCAATCCGCAAAATCCGGCGGAAACGTATGTCAGTCTGCGTGACTCGCTGCCCCACTCGGTCTCTGTCGGATGTTTTGCACTGTTTGCCTGTACCCTTCCAGTTGTCATTTGACTCGTATGAATAAACGTTTGTTTTTGTCAACCTTCGTCATTCGTAAGTAAATAGATACACTTTGTTATATATTTATTATCTCACCTAAACCGCTCAGCAAGTGGCGAGTTACATATAATGCATAGCGAATAACTTTTATAATCACGTTCAATGGTAAAGCACTTTTCATTATCCGGCTAAAACCATTTAGAAGGGGGCAAATCGCATATAGTAAAGAACTTTTATAACCATTTTCTTAACAAGGAAGCACTTTTTAAATCAATTCTGAAACATTTTTGTAAAAGACATAAGATTTAAATAAGATTGTTTTTCAGTCATGATGAATTTTGTTACATTCATTTCCACTAAGAAAGGAGAGATTGACAATCACTTTAAGGTGGTTTTTGTGTGCTTTTAAAATTTATGTAAGGAGATATTTCAAATCAAAATAATTCGATATTTTTAGGAAAAAGAGCTAGAAAGTTAAAAGTATGCTTAAAAGAAAGAGAAAAATTCAGTTAGTAACAAACATATAACAGTTCAGAGGTAACTTGATGTTTAAAGTAAGAAAAACAAAGTTTTAGTGTTGACATATGATAGCATACCCATGTGTGACTTTCAAAAATTAATAGCTCTTAAACGAGAATAATTATGAGAAAAGTTGTCATGACCAAAAAGATTCGGAATAAATCAAACTATAACATAGTAAAATTTCGGGAAAATCCGAGTAAAATTAGTGTTTCACAGGAGTGGGGGGGCTTTTTCTAATTCACTAAAGAATAGTGTTTCCCCGCGGGAACAAACCGGTGTTCCATGGCAATTCAGCAATAGATAAGCCTAGCCTATATAAAGCGGACCAGCGCAAGGAGTCACGAATAGTTTATAAACAGTTTTACGGCGCTGGCAGTTTCAGTACGCGTTGCTCCGCGAGGGTAAATTTCAAAATGTAGCTACTGGAACTTCAACTATATCGCCTCGGACCATGTTCGTGACTTACTCATTCACCTTAAGGAAACTTTAAGCTAAACTCAGTGAAAGAACTTTTTACAATAGTTTAAGAAGTCAACAGAAGCAGTGTTTGAAAACTACCTTGAAGCTCACTCTAATTTTGGGGTTGCAAATAGAATATATGTTTGCAAGAGTGAATGTTTCATGTGTTGTGTCTTGAAGGATAACCTGCATCTTCTTATGTGACTTCGGAGTTCGATTTGCGTATATGTTTTCAACAAATCTGATACCAGTGTTAACTTCAGCAAACTTTCAGAATATACAGGGTGAGTCAAAAGTCGCAGTACACCCTTTTATTTCAAAAACTCTGCAGGAATTGGGAAACCTGAATATTCCAGTAAGGTATTGGTGAGGTGGTCTATCTTTTACGGTATGTACCGAACATGGGCGCCATCTTGAAATCGGCCATCTTGAATCTAAGTCAATTTTTTTAAATGGAAAGGGGGTCGTGTGACACATCAAATAACATCAGAATTTTCTCACAAGTTCATTCCTGTAAACAGATTTGAAATAGCAGTTGCGGTTCAAAAGTTACGTAACTTTTTTGTTGCAGATAACTGAAGATGGCTTTGACCAAGGAGGAGAGAATTGAAATCATTTTGATGTCTGGAGAACGAAGTTTCCGTGCATAGCTGCAGATTTTAACAACCGTGGTTGTGACGGTTAACTTCACCACTGACATAAAAGTTTGCCTCATCACTGAACAAGATGCTTTGTGCAAAAGAGGGATCCTCTAAGGCCCACGTGCAAAACTGTCTGGGTCATCCTCTGCTAGGTGCTGGAGTAACTGAATCTTAAATGGATGCCATCGATGGGCATGAAGGATTCGTATGATCGATGACTGGCTGATTCCACATTCTGCTGACAAACGTCGTGGGCGCTTCACGAAGGACGCCAAAACCATTGTTGAGGTTGTCTCGTCAGTAGCACTTTTTGGACGGCCACTCCGTGCCTTGTCAGCCACAGTCCCAGTTTCTCGGAATTTGGAAATTAAGCACCTGACAGTGTTGTGTGAAATTGGAGGTCTTTCTGCGTGCCGGTTGTTAAAATCTGCAGCTATGACACGGAAACTTCGTTCTCCAGACATCAAAATGATTTCAATTCTCTCCTCCTTGGTCAAAGCCATCTTCAGTTATCTGCAACAAAAAAGTTACGTAACTTTTGAACCGCAACTGCTATTTCAAATCTGTTTACAGGAATGAACTTGTGAGAAAATTCTGATGTTATTTGATGTGTCACACGACCCCCTTTCCATTTAAAAAAATTGACTTAGATTCAAGATGGCCGATTTCAAGATGGCGCCCATGTTCGGTACATACCGTAAAAGATAGACCACCTCACCAATACCTTACTGGAATATTCAGGTTTCCCAATTCCTGCAGAGTTTTTGAAATAAAAGGGTGTACTGCGACTTTTGACTCACCCTGTATTTCAAATTCGTAACTACAAGTGACTTTCTTTCATTTATGAAAGCCGCTCAGGCTATCGATTAATACCTCTTCTCCCTGTTATTATTTCGACTAAAGGCAAAAAAGTTATAATGACGATTTCAGGGGTGTATCGACGAATTGTGTTGTAGGAACACAATACTTCGATGGTTGCCTCCGCCGTCTCCCTCACGTGTGAAATCTCGTGTTTTTACAATGAAATCCGGAGATACAACCTATGAGGACTTCACTTCAGTCATTCGCCGAGAAAGTCTCCTTTCTTACTAAAAAGTAAAAATTTCCACTTTAAAAACGTCGTTACGCCACATAAGTAAAACTGAAATTCTTGACAGTTTAAGTGTTGGTGAGTAGTTTCTTTTAATAACGTTGAATCAACTGTAAGATCAATCAAGGAATCAGGAGATATAATAATAAATCCCACAAAAACATTTTTTGTAAAAAAAAGGCCAAGTCTCGTGCTTGTGCAGTGACAAAAAGCTATGAGATCTTGTTCTGAGCCAAGTCTACGCTTTACAGAGTATATCAACTTCACTTTGTGAAATAGAATGCTTTCTCTCGGTGTTATGGAACGTTTATTTAGTATTTAAAAAAAAAAAAAAAAAAAAAAAAAAAAACTCTGGTAACTTGGCCACTAAGCAAATTATGTTTTTAAACTTATGTGATGTATTGTAAGGCACCTAACACTGAATATTTTCCATTTTTTTATTATTTATTTAAAAATTAATTTAGATTAAAAAACAAAAACGTAAAACCTCGAAATGTACTTAAGACATGCTAAAAAGTTTTAATGTCAATTAAAATATTGTTAACTGTTAATTTTTATCATTTAACATTAAACTTTGTTTATTAATTTAATTATTATTTAATTTATTAACGTTTTAAGTAACTATTTTTTAAATATATGCGTTAAAAAACCGTTTGCTCAAATCCCTCACGGATCCCGCGGGATTGGAAACACTACGGGATTGCAATCCTTACTCGGTACAAACGATACAGCTTTGTTACTCTTTTGGGTGCAGAATCATGAATATTATACGGAATAATTAGTTTCTTTCTTAATATGTGTATCTTATTTTCTGGTTTTACATAGCATGTTACCCTGATCCTTGAGTATGCCATTTGTTTCTAAAATTTTCCTTTTAACAATTTCACACATCTGCTTGTATTAGATTTGGTTTGTCATTTCTATATGGTTTTACAGTTATTGTTTTCTAGTTGAAAGCTACTACATAGAACTAACACCACGCTGTCGAAATTAAAACACCAAACAAGGCGATTGTTTTGGATAGTGATCCTCTCTTCCCTCTCAGAATCAGAGGAGACTTCTCCGCCACTCTCGGAACAGGCATTGCACTTGCAAGTAGAATAGAAAGGTATCTTCCTTTTGGCTTTTAGCCTTGTCGACGTTGAGGTCGGGATTCATCTGGAGTGATTTGGGTGTGGAACACCAAAACCTCGATGGCGAGATAATAATTTGAACCCGTGATTGCTAGGCCCGAGCGTTAGCGGTAAGACTGATGCGCTTAGTTATGGGATTGAACGCTACCCCAGTCGGGCCTACGCCGCGTCGGAGACCAGTTCAAGACAGACGCTTATAACAGAATTATGCGATACCCTTATGTATATCTCATCTGAAAAGAAAAACCACACAGGAAAAGCTGCAGTATTGTTTAAATGTTCGTACAGGAAGGAGAGGGAGGTTCGAGAAGATTCTGCAGTATTGTGGGCACTACCAGAGAGCGGCAGAAAGACATCGGTTATTATGGCGAGGGTGCTGGATGGTTGGTCACGATATAGTCGAGTACAATAACAAGACGACGAATCTGAATACTCAACATCTGATCTGTCTCGAATAGATCAATAACATTGGTCGGCAAAGAAATGATATAAAACAAATTATCAATCAAATTATTTATGATTAATTGTTACCAAGCTTCAATTATGCGTAAAATGTATGTAACGTGATAGGTACTAGTGAGGGAACGACTGTATTCTGTCACATGAGGTAGCTCGTGGACCCAAGCTGAATCGCGGCGTGGTAGCAGGTTCACTGAAACCATTTCATTCCTCTCTTCTTCGGTTGGAGTATTCTACACTGGGGAATATCATCATCCGCATTATTGCCTTCCGAATGAAACTGATTTCTACTCCCTCATTTACTAGGAGCCTTATCTCCCTAAGGCATAGTAAATTATTGTTATTATTGCTTGCTGTATTCATGTAGCCCTTCGCCGTGTGTGGGTGTTTAGGGTCAGACGCGATGACTGGTTGACGTGTTCTGGCTGGTCTTCACCTGTGTTTCCCTGCACTTACACACTGTAAAAACCAAATAAAACCTAATAAAAAATCACCCACGTTTTTAGTCTTAATAGCCTTAACCTCAAGTCTCAAGTAATCACAAGTATCATGTCCAATCTAAATACCTAAAGATGACCGAACACCATCATAACTGAAAAGTGGTAACGACGGACAGGACTACATTGAATGGCAAAATTTAATTTTATTTTACGGGTTTTTTTTCGTAAAGTTTTACCATATGTTTTAACTAAATTGACATTTTGTTGTTGTTCTTGTTGTGTCGTTATTCTTGTTTGATCCAATCGTCCATCCCTGCAGTTCTTATTTTCGACTGTTCCCTCCACTATCAAGTTAACCAAGTCTCGCATGTCTCAAAATATGACCTACCATCCTGTCTTTTCTTTCTGTAAGACTCTTCCACAAACTTCTTTTCTCGCCCATCATCTCAAAAACTCGTTCATTCCGAACGTTATCTGTCCACTTAATTTTCAGCATCTTTCTAATGCTTCAATTTTCTTTCTTTTTATTATTCCTAAAGTCCATGTTTAAAGTTCTGTGCTCCCCACATAGAGTTTTAAAAAGTTCTTCCCGAGTCCTAGATTAATATTTGATACTAAAAGATTTCTATTTTTCATGAAAGTTCTTTTTGCTAGTGGTATTCTGCTTTTAACATCATGCCTGCTTCGGCCATCAGTTACAATTTTACTCCCTTAGTAGAAAAATTCTCGAATCCTTCTATTGCATCCGGCGCTATTTTTATATTTAATGTACTATTATTGGTATAATTTCTGCTATATTTCATCACTTTTGTCTTGCTTTGGTTTACATTGAGACAACTAGGGACTATCATCCTGTGATGGGAGGGAATGAATCAGAGGAGATTCTCCCCAAATATAAATGAGGAAACTACAAAATTTGAAATAAATTCTCAATACAATTATGAAGGAACTCAGAACGTTAAAAAACGTAAAGGGGCTAGTGTAGATAAAAATTACTACAGATTTACTATATATTTTGGGGTAAGATATTGTTCCTTACCTTGAAATTTTATTTAAGACGAGTTTGTAGTCTTGTTAGTTACCAGAGTATTGGAAAAGAGCGATAGTGGTACAGGTGCATAAAGGAGGGGTTACAAATAGGGTTTAAAATTACAGGCTAATTAGTTTGACATCAGTGATAGGCAAAATGATGGAGAGATTGATATTCAACTATATCAGAAATGTCTGTGAGGAATGAAACTGGTTTTCAGATCGACAATATGGCTTTAGGCAAGGATATTCATGTGAATCTCAGATGGTGGGCTATATGCAAGATATTTCAGATGAATTTGACAAGGGAGGCCAAATTGATAGTGTAGCACTAGATCTTTCTGAGGCATTTGACAGAGTGAGCCATAAAATGGTTTTAAATAAACTGAAATCTATTGGATTGAATTAAAAAGTTACTTGCTGGGTAGAGGAATTCTTAAAAGCCAGAAAGCAAAGTGTTAGAGTAGGAAATACATTATCAATAGAGGTGAAGTACACTAAATATGGGGTGCCTCAGGTTAGTGTATAGGGACATTTGCTGTTCATTATTGTAATAAATGGTGTTGATGGGTTACGGTCAGAGTCTAGGTATTTTTCAGATGATATAATGGCATACAATAGGATCAAAACAAGTGAAGACTGTGAACAGATGCAGGGTGACCTGAATAGAATGTCTAAAAGGTTAGGTCAGCACGGAATAATGATAAATGCTGAGAAGAGTCAGCTTATTAGGTACACAGATAAAAAACTAAAGATTAATTATGATTATAGGGTGGGATCAGAATTGCTTGTTGAAAGCATGAAGTGTAAATAAATATCTTGGCATAACGTTTGATAACAAAGTCAATTGGGCAGAGCACTTGTTGCAAAATCCTTCTGGAGAGGGTGATGAGAGGATGTACCAGAGAAGTTGGGGAGTTGGGTTTCAAAACATTGGTGATACTATTGGCGGAATATGGTGGTGTAGACTGGGACCCACATTTTGGCTATAAAATACAGGAGTTGGAGGGTGTGCAAATAAGAGCTGCTAGATTTTTTGTGTGGAAATTATCGTAGGATCCAGTTGGTATCTGATATGATAATGAAGCTGGATTGGGACTCGTTGGAGGAATGGAGGAGGGAGAAGAGAGTGCTGGGAATGTACAGGGCATGTGTTGGTGATGGGGCTTGGAGGGATATTGGTCAAACAATTAGGAATAGTGCATGGAAGGGGACCATTACCACATGCTTGATCTCGATTTCGTGCAATTTTCTTTTGCTGGTAAGGGTGTCAGGGATTGGAACAAATTACCAAGTGAATTTACCAATAACGGTTAAGGAATTTAAAATTAGAGTCTGTAAATCGGAAAAGTAAATGGGGGAAGAATTTAACATTGTAATAATAAAAGAAAATTTAAATATATATATATATATATATAAATAGATGACTAGGGGAATTGTCACTGGCGTGTTAGGTCCATCGCAGTTAAAATTATTAATAATAATATTTAGTCCTAAATCTTACTTCAGTATTTTGTTCATGACAGTCAGCAACTTCTCAATATCTTCAGCCTGTTCTGGTAACAAGACAAGACAACGGAAGCAAACTAGCCCCTTCCACAGGTACACCCCATTATGGAATATGCATGTCCTGTGTGGGCATACGCCAGTGACAAGCAAATCAGAAACCTCCCGATCATTCAAATAGGGCCTTGAAGAGAGCCCTCCACCTCCCGTGCCGGTTCCCCACGGATGCACTCCATGAGGCCTCAGGTTTACCTAAATCGAAGGACAGATTCCGTCAGCTGGAATGCCAGGCAACTCAATAACCCGGCGGTCAACTCGGCTGGTCGCTATGACAACAGTGACGACAGGCATAGAAGACCGCTCAGTCTCCTAGCAAACTGACACCCAACGACAGGACACACCGACAGTAAAGAATTGTAACACCTTCATTACGTTGCAGGACAAATACCTCCACCCTCCACCTGCCTGTAACCCAAGGCAGTGACGGTGCCATGTATGTGTGTGTGGGTTAGCCATGGTTTT
>CM061918.1:4966867-5063291 GCA_031002005.1 Vandiemenella viatica | reverse complement strand
ATCGAGCATAACGAACGGGTGGACGCCCTGGCAAAACAAGCTATCCATGAAGGAGAGGTAATCGATATGCAACTCCCGATCTCGGATATAACACATAGTATCAAAGTAAGAGCCAAGGAAAAATGGCAAGAGGAATGGACAATCTCCTCAAAAATCAAAGCCTCATATTATGCAATCATTCAACCAATCATATCTCCAAAACCTTGTTTTATAACTGGAACAGTAGCAGACGATTAATCACCACGATATCAAGAGCCCGCTTTAACCACGGGTAACTTCCCCAGCCACCTACATAGAATAGGGTTGAGAGATTCCCCATATTGCGACTGCTCAGACCAGGCAATAGGAGACATCAATCACACAATATTTTCATGCAATAAGTACCAACAAACTTCAGGACCGAATGATGATAGATCTTTCCAAGAATGGCTTCCCCCTGCCGACAAACGTAACCCTCCTTCTTTCCAGCAACAACAGAGTAGTACTTAATATCCTTGCCAGATACTTAAAAGATGGAGGGATAGAATTCTAAGCCAACCCTGGAAGTTAAAACAGGAAATGACTATACTTCAAACCCAAAGCCCAAACCACAGCTCAACCCCATATCCGCGCAAGCACAATAACCAGCATGGCAAAATCAACAGTATCCTAGATCCAATAAGATTGTAATAATTTAACTTAATAGAGATAAGGAAAAGTGTAAATAAAAAAAAAACCTTTTACTGTCTATAATATACTATCTTGTATAATTTCAAAGTGTTTTAAAAAAAAAAAAAAATTATGATCTCTAGATGTATATTTATAAACTGTTTTGAAGATGGTGTTATATGAAACTCATCAGCTTTAGTAGTACAATGTAATAATTATGTAACTTTGTGCTGGCTGTATGGTCTTGTAACCAAGTGCCAATAAAAAAAAAAAAAAAAAAAAAAAAAAAAAGATGGCCACCTCCTCATTCCTAGCAGTTCCTTGTCCCCTCTCCTTTACCGCCTCTAATGATGAAGCCACAAGCAAAAAAAGAAAAAAGAAATAGAATCATAAAAATTCCTTGTCTCCCGAACAGATAATGATGGAATTCTGTATGTAATCTCAAATTTTTTAGAGTAATGTTTCAACCCTCTTCTGTAAAATCAGAATTAGTCGTCTTTTGTTCGGACATAGAGAGCTCACGTTTCTTAACCTAATGGTCTTCGTCATTGTTGAATTTTGTTCATAAAAAACCTACAGTTAAAAAAAATTAAAATCTTCCGTAATCTAATTCTCTGAATGGCAACTACACCTCCCCTCCCTCTCCCGGCTGGATGAATTGTCCTTCGAACTTTCTAAAAGTTTTGACATTTTCCGTAAATACTGGGCAGAATTTAATACAAATGTTTCAAATTGTGCAAATGAAATTAGTGTATGGGCAAACCAACTTCAACCATGCCGGGGAACGCGGGCTTCTCTGATAGTTATTACAAGAGTCGCCTTTTATGTTTTTACAAAAATAATAAAAGTTTGGTAAAATCGTTTTATGTTTCTCAAAATATTCGCCATGAAGTTTTATACACTTCTGCATGCGTTCGAACCAATACCTGAAAAAAAAATCCACTCTGATTTTGGTAAGTCAAAAACATGGTTTTGGAAGGATTCAACAGCTTCTTGAGTTGATAAAAATGCAAAAAAAAATTTCTGGCATTCTGGGAAAAAAGTCGTTAGGTTTAAATCAGGCGAATACGGACAATGAGGCATTAATTCGATGTTTTTCCCCATCAAATAATCAATTGTTTGACGTGCCATGTGAGAGGTGGCATTGTCATGAAGCGACGTTTTGGAGTAAATTTATTCTGTTTTTAATTTTGTCTTTACAGTTACTTCAGTATACAAAGAACTCAGTATAACAATATCTATTGATACAAGTAGATTTGAATTGGAACTTGATGCAACAACTGCTACTCAAACGAGTTTTAAATCATATTAAAATATTGCCTTGCCTTTCTGAATTAAACTGCTTTTTTTCTCCCGTTGATTCATTCATCTATGACAGTATTATTATCATTAAAAAATTCGAGCTTCTCTATAAAATATATATTTATCAATATTAATAAATAATTTTATAGCTGCAATTTAAAACCATATACCTACAGCGATGAAACGACGAACTTAGTGGGTGATTGGAACGTTTAGTTATGGTACTGGATAGCACACAATTTACACTCAGCGTCCAGCCAATCATATATATTATTTCTATAAGGTATTTTTTTGTCACAAGCCTGTATCTTCCTTCATACTTAACCGAAATCAATGAATGAGGTGTCATTTTAAAGCTTATGGTCGCCACTTCGGTCACATTATATTTTAAGGAATAAAGTTTTCGGAATTCGACCCTTAAAGGGCAAAAATGTCAATATTTCTAAAATGTTGTTTTCTGTCTTACGAGTCACTTATCTCCCTTGATACCTACCTGTAATCATTTAATGAAGTATCGTTTTAAAGATTAAGATCTCCGCTTTAGTGACGTCATATATTAAGACAGAAATTTTTAGAAATTCGACCCTTAAAGGGCAAAAGTATCAATATTTTTGCAATGCGGTTTTGTGTCACGAGCGATTTATCTCCCTTAATATCTAACCGATATAGATAAATGAGGTATCATATTAAAGAATAAGGTCTCCGCCGTGGTAACATTATATTTTAAGAAAGGAACTTTTCATAATTCGACCCTTAAAGGGCAAAAATGTCAATTTTTCTAAAATGCTTTTTTTGTATCTCGAGCCATTTATCTCCCTGGATATCTAACCAAAATCGATAAATGAGGTAGGATTATGAGGAGCAATGTCTCAGTTTTGTGAAATCATATTTTATGAAAGAGTGTTTTTGGAATTCAGCCCTTAAAGGGAAAAAGTATAAAATTTTCTATAACACATTTTTGTGTCACGAGTGATTTATCTCCCTTAATATAGAACCGATATAGATAAATGAGGTATCATATTAAATAATAAGGTCTCCGCCGTGGTAACATTATATTTTAAGAAAGGAACTTTTCGTAATTCGACCCTTAAAGGGCAAAAATGTCAATTTTTCTAAAATGCTTTTCTTGTATCTCGAGCCATTTATCTCCCTGGATATCTAACCAAAATCAATAAACAAGGTAGGATTATGAGGAGCAATGTCTCAGTTTTGTGAAATAATATTTTTTGGAAGAGTGTTTTTGGAATTCATCCCTTAAAGGGAAAAAGTATAAAATTTTCTATAAGGCATTTTTGTGTCACGAGCGATTTATCTCCCTTAATATAGAACCGATATAGATAAATGAGGTATCATATTAAAGAATAAGGTCTCCGCCATAGTAACAGTATATTTTAAGAAAGGAGTTTTTCGTAATTCGACCGTTAAAGGGCAAAAATGTTAGTTTTTGTAAAATGCGTTTTTTATATCTCGAGCCATTTATCTCCCTGGATATCTAACAAAAATCGATAAATGAAGTAGGATTATAAGGAGTAATGGCTCAGCATTGTGAAATCATATTTTAAGAAATAATATTTTTGGAATTCAACCATTAAAGGGAAAAAGAAAAAAAAATTTATGACTAATTTTTGTGTCACGAGCGATTTATCTCCCTTAATATCTAACCGATATAGATAAATGAGATATCATATTAAAGACTAAGGTTTCCGCCGTGGTAACATTATATTCTAAGAAAGGAATTTTTCGTAATTCGACCCATAAAGCGCAAAAATGTCAATATTTCTAAAATACGTTTTTTGTATTTCGAGCCATTTAACTCCCTGGATTTCTAACCAAAATCGATAAATGAAGTAGGAGTATGAAGAGTAATCAGTGGCGTACCTAGGGTGGGGCAGGTAGGGCACGTGCCCTGGGCGCCATTGAAAGGGGGGCGCAAAATTCACAAATTTTTATTAAACTTAAAAATCAGAACAAAATCAACGATATAATTAATATTCAAATAATCCCGCGATTTCCGCGCGTGGCTTGTGAGCTTTTGTGTACTAGCGAGAGGAAATAAGTAATCAGTGAATCAAATAAATGTTTAATAATCGGAACACGATCAGAAGGTATATTGCGTCGAGATGTCACTGAATGTGTCAAAAGTAGCGTCCCCTGCACCGCGCCCGCACTGGCAAGTTTTGATCTAACGATGGAAGACAAGCAATACTTTAAGTATTGTTTAATATCGGTTAATTGCTGATACTATGATTGACGTGGCCCAGTTGTGTATTTTATTTGTATTTCATGTGTTGCGAGCAATCGTCAAGCTACTCGGTTTGATAAGTTAAATTACCGTCGACGACAGCGCTTTGAACAAAAATATTTTATGATAATTACTAACATACATTAATCTATTGAAATTATGTTTTCTACAGTAGCTAACATGCTTGACAAACACTCGTAAGCGACATGATCTCGAATCAAGCTATGCTTATTTACAGTGACATTCATTTGAATAATAATGAATAACGTAAGTACATAACAAGTGAAAACCTAAACATAATTAGTAGGTACATTAAAACAAATTTTATATAGATACCCGCGCAGGGGCGCGCTCAGAGCCTTTGAGTGAGGTTGTTTAGTATTTTCAGGACGCTTTTGTTGACTTGTATGTAAATACATAGTTACAAACAAGTCAAGTTAGGTAACTAAGTAACTAACTTTGAGGCAAATCTGGCAACTTAATTTTAACCCATTTCTAAATCTATTATCAGGCTGAAAATTTGGAATCTTGTATGAGACTGGTGATAACAGTGTTAGGAAGTTTGATTTGGAAAGCCTTCGAGACCTGAGTGGAATACTACTCGTTCTGGTAACTATTGAAGATAGAAAGTAGTCGCTGAAAAGTGTTGTTCAGAATCCTGGGCAACTGCTAAAAAAGCAAAAAAAAAAAAACAATACATACAACCCTAAATCAAGATTTATGCAGTTTAATGTCGTGGTGGGCAGAACACAATACAACCACTTCTTTTTTGTTTGAAAAATAACCTGTTATTGTTTGTTTATTTATTCTTAGTTATTTCGAAACCCTCACTCACTTCACAATAATACCATCACAATATCAAACAACTGTTGTTTTAAAAAAACAAGAGAGTGGAGCTGAGGGACGGAAAAAAACGAAACTAGCAGGAGGAAGTACAAAAAAAAAAAAAAAAAAAAAATCCTTTAAGTACTTCAAGAAGTTCGCTGCTGGAAGTTTGACAGGTTTTAAGGAATTGTTTACATCGATATGTACAATTAAATCCAACGTATCCAACACTAATGTAACACAATACGAGGAGGATATAACTTTAAATAATTCTGAATGTGAAGAGACAAAGAGCAATTCTAAGGGTACTGAAGAATTTGAAGAAAACATTAGTAAATTTAGTTGGAGAAAAAGTTGGTGAAGGTGGTGTGGTTCATGATGTAGAAAACCCAATTACCTTCACTAAGCAGAATGATATTGGACTTCTACACTTTGATAATATGATTAGGAAATCGATTCTCACAAATGGTTTAAATGTTTAAGAAGACACTAGGAATTCGGGGTGGAGAAATGACTCGCTCATGGCTAGTCTATTCCCACACTAAAAAAATATGCTTTTTTGCATCTGTTGTCTTATTTTTTCACAATTAGATCTTATCTTCATTAGAGCAAGAAGATGGACTTGCCCACTGGAAAGCACCTGAAAATGCGAAGAATCATCGTGAGTGCTTCACCCAGTGGAAAGAAATATTGCAGCAAATATAGGTATTATTGTAATGTGGTCAGGTATTGAACTGCAGACATGTAACACCTCAAAATATCTGGGAGTGACACTCGACAGAACTCTCTCGTATAAGAAGCACTATGAATTGTATAATAAAGATCTCTACAAAAAAACAACTTACTGCGCAAACTAGTTGGATCACAATGGGGCAAACTATACGTACATCAGCAATGCCCCTTTCTTACTCTGTAGCATAATACACACGCTCAGTTTGGTACTCATCATTTCACACCAAACAGGTGGATTTAACGCTCAATAACACCTGTAGACTAGTGACAAGTTGCATATAGCCTACCCCAGTTGACAGGCTTTGCCAGCTTTTGGGGATTGCGCCACCCAGTATCCAGAGAGAAGTGGCTGCGAACAAGGAAAGGACAAAAGTAGAACGGGATAGCGTTCATCCACTGCACGGCTATACACCACCAGCCCAGAGATTCAAGCCCAGAAAAAGCTTCTTGAGAACATCGCGGGAACTAATTGAGTCACCTGAAAAGGCAAGAGTACAGTTGTGGAAAATGAATGTCCCTAACATCTCGGAACCACTAAAAGTTGCAGAGCGCTTGCCACCTGGTCATGCAGAGGACTGGAACGTCTGGCGGTCCTTAAATCGATTGCGAACAGGAACGGACAGGTCCAAGGAAAATCTGGAGATATGGGGTTACACTGATGCTACTATTATTAAGTGCAAGTGTGGTGAGGACCAAACAATGAATCATATGCTTGAGTGCCCTATGTGCCCATCATCCTGCAGCAAAGATGATTTGTTTCAAGAACATCAAATGCACTTGAGATTGCCAAGTACTGGGCGAAATATGTTTAAAGATGTTAATTTACACAATGTTTTAACTGTGGATTTTGATGTTTATGATTCGAGAATAATAATTGTCGCTGAACTTCAGACCTAGATCGAGACAGAAAAACAAAAGTGGCGTAATGTATGAAAGAGAATCCTTCACTGCATCAAATTTCTTGCTATTCAAAAATCTTGCATTACGGGGTCACTTAGTACATGCAATGGATCTGAATCCGACTATGTTGGTAATTTCCTTGGATTAACAAAGCTCCTGACCCCGCCATGAATAACCATTTCGCTGAAGTTAAAAATCATCCTGGAATTATATCTTACTTTCCACTTCGTGTTCAAAATGAGTTCATTCATCTAATGGCGACCACTATTCCCCAAAGTTTATTGCGAAACATTCACAAATCAAAATATTATGGTTTCATGTTTGACTCTACTCCTGACCATGCACATCGTAAGCACTTGTCAGAAGTATTGAGATACGTAGAAATTGATTCCGAGAGGATATCAGTCCGAGTGTTTTTTCGGTTTCATCCAGTTGAGTCGAGAGGATGCCGGAAGCTTAGTTGATGAAATCCTTAAGCAGCTAGAGATAGACGGTATGGTTATACAACATTGTCATTCACAATGTTATGACAACGCTGTTGTGATGGCTGGGCACCGAACTGGTGTTCATAAAAGAATAAGTGATAATAATAATTTGGCGATATTTGTAAATTGTGATAATCATTTACTCAGTTTGATTGATGCAAATGTAGCCAAGCTGGATACTATAGTGGTCACGTTTTTCGGAACTGTTGAAACTATTTATGTATCCTTTTCTCGTTCCACTCTGCCCTGGGAAAAACTCAAGAAATTTTTGTCTGAGGTTGTAAAGTCAGAATCTGAAACAATTTAAAGTGTAAAGGTAGAAGTAGTAAAGCCAGTTAACAAACCTCTTGAAGATATGACAGACGATGGCAATGAAACTAGTGAAACAAGAAGTGAGGCAACACTTCTAAATAATTGCATATTATCCTAAGATTTTCTGACTGTTTTGGGTTATTGGAATAAGATCATAGCATAAATTTTCATGATACCACCATGGATACAAAAGCCTTCCGAGACCATTTACCTAATGAAAGAGAGACGTTTATTAATGATGTAGTCGAGAAAGGTTTAAATCTCTGCCAGGAATGAGATATAGTGATTGAAAAATGTCAAAGGTAAAAAAACGTAAGACTTCATAGAATGCGAAGGACGCTGTGTTGACTGCTAAGGAAGAAATGATTGAGTTATGAATTGATCGCTACAGGGGCGGATCCAGGGTGGCGGGGGGGCTAGGGAGCTCAAGGCTACCCCATGGCCGACTCAAGCCCCCCCAAAAAAAACCAAAATCCACTGAAGGCAAGCCCTCTGAACCAAAATTCACTCAATTCAAGCCCCCCCCAAACCAAAATCTGCTCTAGCCCCCCCCCCCAAAACCAAAATCCTGGATCCGCCCCTGGATCGTATTGTGTGTGAAATGAGCGAGGTTGAGTCGTCTGCACGAAACCAATGCCAGATTCGGATTTCTCCTAGAAATTAAAAAACTGTGTTGTAGTAATGACGATTGCTAACATTTAAAAAGGAAGTCTAAAGAATTTTGAGATTTCTATGGCTGTGATGCCAACAAAGAACAGTTATATGAAGAAATATTGAATGTTCGAATGCTAGTATTCACAAGAAATAACTTAAACATAAAAATATCTGAAGAGCTTCTTGAATTCATTGCTGAGTACGTAGATGAGAGCGTCTTTCAGAATTCACGCATTTCAATTCAGATTATGCTTATGATTACAATATCCATCGCAAGTTGTGATCGATCTTTCAGTAAGCTAAAACTAATACTGTAATATATGATCGCTACAATGAGTCAAGAAATGTTATGCGATCTAGCTTTGGTCAGTATTGACCAAGAAGGCACCGAAGAAACAGTTTTGGAAAATGTTATTAATCTATTTGCGTCCCAGAAGGCAAGGAAGGTGTAGTTTAAGACTATTAAACAATTTTGTTCTAAAACAGAAAATATAAGTGTTTTGTAAGATCTTTAATTATTTTATTTGGTGTGTCTGTTTATTTTATATTCAGATAACTTACGATAGGGCGCAACTTTAATGATTGCCCTAGGCGCCATCTCCTATTGGTACGCCCCTGAGAGTAATGACCGAACTTTGGTGACATTATATTCAACCTCACTATTCATCGCATTTTATTCGCGAAATTTTCGCACGGGTCGTCTAGTATATATTATTTCTATAAGGTATTTTTTTGTCACAAGCCTGTATCTTCCTTCATACTTAACCGAAATCAATGAATGAGGTGTCATTTTAAAGCTTATGGTCGCCCTTAAAGGGCAAAAATGTCAATATTTCTAAAATGTTGTTTTCTGTCTTACGAGTCACTTATCTCCCTTGATACCTACCTGTAATCATTTAATAAAGTATCGTTTTAAAGATTAAGATCTCCGCTTTAGTGACGTCATATATTAAGACAGAAATTTTTAGAAATTCGACCCTTAAAGGGCAAAAGTATCAATATTTTTGCAATGCGGTTTTGTGTCACGAGCGATTTATCTCCCTTAATATCTAACCGATATAGATAAATGAGGTATCATATTAAAGAATAAGGTCTCCGCCGTGGTAACATTATATTTTAAGAAAGGAACTTTTCATAATTCGACCCTTAAAGGGCAAAAATGTCAATTTTTCTAAAATGCTTTTTTTGTATCTCGAGCCATTTATCTCCCTGGATATCTAACCAAAATCGATAAATGAGGTAGGATTATGAGGAGCAATATCTCAGTTTTGTGAAATCATATTTTATGAAAGAGTGTTTTTGGAATTCAGCCCTTAAAGGGAAAAAGTATAAAATTTTCTATAACACATTTTTGTGTCACGAGTGATTTATCTCCCTTAATATAGAACCGATATAGATAAATGAGGTATCATATTAAATAATAAGGTCTCCGCCGTGGTAACATTATATTTTAAGAAAGGAACTTTTCGTAATTCGACCCTTAAAGGGCAAAAATGTCAATTTTTCTAAAATGCTTTTCTTGTATCTCGAGCCATTTATCTCCCTGGATATCTAACCAAAATCAATAAATGAGGTAGGATTATGAGGAGCAATGTCTCAGTTTTGTGAAATAATATTTTTTGGAAGAGTGTTTTTGGAATTCATCCCTTAAAGGGAAAAAGTATAAAATTTTCTATAACGCATTTTTGTGTCACGAGCGATTTATCTCCCTTAATATAGAACCGATATAGATAAATGAGGTATCATATTAAAGAATAAGGTCTCCGCCATAGTAACAGTATATTTTAAGAAAGGAGTTTTTCGTAATTCGACCGTTAAAGGGCAAAAATGTTAGTTTTTGTAAAATTCGTTTTTTATATCTCGAGCCATTTATCTCCCTGGATATCTCACAAAAATCGATAAATGAAGTAGGATTATAAGGAGTAATGGCTCAGCATTGTGAAATCATATTTTAAGAAATAATATTTTTGGAATTCAACCATTAAAGGGAAAAAGAAAAAAAAATTATGACTAATTTTTGTGTCACGAGCGATTTATCTCCCTTAATATCTAACCGATATAGATAAATGAGATATCATATTAAAGACTAAGGTTTCCGCCGTGGTAACATTATATTCTAAGAAAGGAATTTTTCGTAATTCGACCTTTAAACGGTAAAAATATCCATATTTTTAAAATACGTTTTATGTCTTTAGAGCCTTTTATCTCCCTGGTTTTTTTAACCAAAATCGATAAATGAAGTAGGAGTATGAAGAGTAATGAATCAGCTTTGGTGACATCATATTCAACCTGAGTTTTCACATCATTTTTTTCGCGAAATTTTCGCATGGGTCGTCTAGTCTGATAAAATTCAATACAATGGGGAATCCTTCTTAAAGACAATGGAAGATTTTTTTTTTCTGGGACAGTGCACATGATACCATATAAATTAAAGACCCAACTTAATAATAATAATAACTAATTTGGATTACTGAATATATTGAGCCAGCTTATTTGTTATTTCAACCTCTCAATCGTTAGAGGACGAGCTTTCAGGGTCGCACTGTATGGGCAACACGGGAAGAGAATTACTCGAGCCCCAGAGCCAACTCGAACCGTCGACCCTCGGAACGCAGAGACAGCAGCTCAGCTGGCAACATTTACAATCCAGTCAGTGATATTTTTCCTCCTTCCAGAAATTTCCTAGTTAATCATACGCGCTTATATTTTAAGAAACAGCAGTTCAAAGCATCAAAAACCACGCATCAGCAAATTTTTACCCGACTACTGTCGGTAGAGTTGAACGTAATATTAGTATAAGCAGTTTGGACTAAAAATGAGCTTCGTGCCACAAATGTAGCATAATACCGGATATACATTAATTACTTTACTCGTGACCGCTAACAGGCGCAGAATATTGTTAATTATGTAAGATTCAGCAGCCATGGCGATGTTAAATCAATCTATCACTTACTGTTAAACCTTCCACCTGCATCGTCCGCAGATGCGTATGGAGGGTCTGCTCGTAACATTAGAAATTAAGGCTAATAAATATGTATTAACGGTATTATGCGTGGTGTAAATGCCATACTTTATAAACAATTCTCAGTGAAGATACATTTGCAAAACCTTATTATTTACACCGGAATCGAAACCTGTGGCGACACGTATTACTGTAAAGGAGATGCACGGAATGGTAAAACCTGTGTTTAAAACATGCTCAGTACTTCTCAGTTTTTGTGAAAAAAATCTAGTTTTTTGGGTTAAAATATATCTACAAACTATCTAGAAAATATATCTTCAATATTTTTTTTTTTTTTTTCCTGACACTTGTTACGTGACGCCGCCTCATGTCACCGACAATCGTATTTTACGTATTCCTTTTTTTCGCGGTTGGTATATTTGAAACCAGTTTTAATATCAGAATTCGAAGAACGGGCAAGCAGGTGGACAAGCTTACTGCCGATTTAAAAATGTGTTACGTGCTGTTAATTTGACAAAAATTGTTATAGAATGCAAACAATAAGTTTTGTCATATATTTATTCTTTATTTTTACTTTGCTGATTAGAAACGTCAGAATGGTAACAGCTACATTTTGTTATGCTTTACTGCTCATTAAAAATTAGCATTTTGTTCGAACGCGGTAACCTTTATGCTACTTATGAAAATTTAATAACACTTAAACGTTTTTAATAAAATAGAAGAAAATGCATTTGATGTTTGCATAATACTTTTATTGCCGAAATATAATTGCTAATTCAGTATTTAAAACGAATATGCTAAAATATATTTCGCTTTTTGTTGAGATGCATATGTGTCAATTTTGGATAGTCGCGTGAGTATACCATCTACAACGTATAGGAATATCTTCGTAGTTGTGTATAAAGAATTGAATAAGTCCCAGGAGGAAAGGCAGCTATGTGCAATTCAGGTCGTTCGGATAGTTAATGAGCATGGTAGTACCTTTTGTTACCTGTTAAACATTGGGCATCAAAGAATGACTACCGCTCGTTCCTGTCTGGTTTGACGCAATCCTCTGTTTTGAGATGATCCAAATGAGAAAGGTCTCTCGGACACAACGAGAAATAGGGAGACGCTATAACAAGAGGAATAACGGTGGCAGGAGAGTGGGAGTGAGAAGCCTGATACTCGCAGGAAGTGAGGGAGTAATTTATTGGGCGTACTGTGTTCCTAATCTCAAGACCGGTCTACGCGCAACGTTATGACTGACGTTTTTCTTGATCTGGTAACACGTATCAGACAAAACATTGTGTGTGGACAAAAACGGACGTTTTACCTGAACTGAACGGACTGACGACTTCTAGAAATCGGATCGGCGGGAGCACTGTTTTCGGTCTTCACTGACTATTTCCCTTCAGTCTTTAATCATCTCCTAGCTTTTAGAAAAAAGCGCTGGACTCGAATCTAAGACACTAGTCACATGATTTGTTTACGCAATTCTTGGAGTTGTAACTGGGGATTGCAATCCAGCAAAGCGGGATCCCGCAATCCCGCGGGATCCCGCATAATTAGTCAGTCTGGCGGATCCCGCACAAAATTGAGCGGATCCGCAATCCACAAAATCCGGCGGAAACGCGTGTCAGTCTGCGTGACTCGCTGCCCCACTACACTTTACAGAGTTGGCATTTGATTCATGTGAACAAGCGTTTGTTTTTGTCAACCTTCGTCATTCGTAAGTAAATAAATACACTTTTACGTATTCATCAAAACTTACGTTTGTTTCGAGTAAACATTTCTCTGATTTGAGTTATGGTGCGTATTTAGTACGATTTTCTAACTATATAATTATTTATTAAGTGGCGCACACGCTATCTGAACTACATGGTTACAGCTTTTTATTCAGGGTTTCATTATTCCCATTTTCTGTATTTGCAGATAAAGTAATTCTGACAATTTCCTAATTTGCGGTTGAAAATTTGTTTATTCGTTGATATAAAACTAATGTTATCGTATTTTTAACGATCGCGTACCTATTTATTTAACAGCTATCAAAAGGAAATTGTAAATCCTTTGACTTACCTCAATGCCTCAATGCGTCAATGCGTCAATGCGTTTCTTTGACTTTTTTTTTAACTGCTTTACGTCTCTTTTTAACATCGAGGTCTTTAGAGACGGGAAAGGATGGGGGGCAAGGATGGGGGCAAGGAATGGAAGGAATTCGGCCATGGCCTTTTTGAAGGAAGCATCCCGGCATTTTTTTTTTTTTTAATGCCATTTGGCAACGGAGGCCATACAGCCAGCTCAATGTGTATTTTTTCCAATGTATGGACGCCACAGGACGGACAAGACATTCACACAGACACACAACACATAACATCCATGCCCGCGGCCGGATTCGAACCGGCGGCCTTCGGCACGTGGAGCTAGCACTACGCTACCGAGGCTGGCATCCCGGCATTTGCCTGGAGTGATTTGGGGAAACCATGGAAAACCCAAATCTGGATGCCCGGACAGGGATTCGAACCGCCGTCCTCCCGAATGCGAGGCGAGAACGCTAACCGTTACACCGCCCCGCTCGGTTTTCTTTGACGAAAGCCACCTGCTTACATGTGCCACTCAGGCTTTCGATTAATCCCTCTTCTCCTTGTAATTATTTCGACTAAAGGTAAAAAAAAGTTATAATGAAATTTTCACGGGTGTATCGACGAATTGTGTTGTAGGAACACCATACTTCGACGGCTGCCTCCACCGTCTTCCTCACATGCGTAATTTCGTGTGTTTACAATAAAATCCGGAGATACACCCTATGAGGACTTCACTGCAACCATTCGCCGAGAAAGTCTCCTTTCTTACTAAAAATTAATAATTTCCACTCTAAAAACGTCGTTACGCCACATAAGTAGATCTGAAATACTTGACAGTTTACCTACGTGTTGGTGAGTAGTTTCTTTTTATAACATTGAATCAACTGTAATATCAAACAAGGAATCGGGAGATATAATAATAAAACACGCAAAAAAAAGGCCAAGTCTCGTCCTTGTGCAGTGACAAAAAGTTATGAGATCTTGTTCTGAGCTAGTCTACACTTTACAGGGTATATTCACTTCACTTTGTGAAATGGAATGCTTTTCTCGGTGTTATGGAACGTTTATTTAGAATTAAAAAAAAAAAAAAAACTCTGGTAACTTGGCAATTAAGAAACCCATATTTTTAAACTTATGTGATGTATGGTAAGGCACATAATATGACCTAAGACTCAGTATTTTCCATTTTTATTATTTATTTAAAAATTGGTTTAGATTAAAAAACAAAAATGTAAGACCTCGAAATACACTTAAGACACGCTAAAAAGTTTTAATACCATTTTGTCAATCAAAATTTTGTTAACTGTTAATTTTTATCATTTAACATTAAAATTTATTTATTTATTTAATTATTATTTAATTTATTAACGTTTTAAGTAACTAAGTTTTAAATATATGCATTAAAAACTGTTTGTACCAATCCCGCGGGATTGGCGCAAATCCCGCGCGGATTCCGTGGGATTGAAAACACTGCAGGATTGCAATCCTTAGTTGTAACCTAGTTAATTTTGTATGCGGCAAGTTAAAATGAAATCACTGCAGTGATCGAGACAAGAAAATCAAGCAAATGATTTGGTTGATAAATGTAAGGAAGTGAATCTTGAAGATATAAAGGAAACGGATATGAAAAAAATAATTAATTCTTTTCGTTCAGTGTTTCGTAAAGGGTTACTAAAAATTAAGAAGTCTCCACGTTCTTGTGCAGATGCCGATGATATTTACAAACCTCCTCTCTGTGAAATTTTGACCTTCTTTTGTTCTTAAATTGTAAGATACCCCAAGAGAAACAATTAGCAATATAGAGGACAGCAATTTGATATCAGGGCCCATAGCTATTCGTAAATAATTAAGCCAGTCTTCAGGTTCATGACATAATTCCCGAAACAAATTCAGACGAAAGAATCTTTTCCTCTTTAGCAACCATCTTCTAGACATATTTTACTTTTTAATCTCATCAGACATATTGAAATAACCACAAAAAATAATGCTTCACCTATGCATTTAATAGAAATGAATCAAAGACGGAAGTTAAAAACGTAAGTGCGTGGACGCGAGCTTTCGGTCAGTTGTACCTGACGTCTTGCCTGATAAAGTCAAGACGTTACGTGTAGACAGGCCTTAGCATGCTGCCGAAACGGGAACAGTGAAGAAGTGGGTATCCCAAAAATGAAGCGAGTCAAATGAAATCCCTCAGAAGCGGAATAGGGGTAGCAAGAATTAGGAGGAAGGAGCAGAGAGAAACAGGAAACGAGAGAGAAATGGACATGTTAGGATAAAGAGGGGATTGCAGAATAGCAAGGAGAATACATCAAATTAAGATGCAATGTAGACGGTGCGGAGGAGCTCGAAGCATTAGATGACTGAGAAAAGTGGAGGGGAGGGCTGGAGGGAGAGAGGAAAATGGGTGCCGGGATAGCGATATATGCGTTCAGTAACATGGCTTCCCGTAGTACACTTGTGATTCATTCGCGTGTAGGGGCCGTTTTCAATCTCAAGGCCAGTGGCCCTTGCTGTCGTGAGCTGCATCCCAGTTATAGATAGTGGAAGGAGATTGTGGCGTGCAGCGACTCGCCCCAGCTGGGCTCGTCCCGTAACGATCCGAGGGGACAGCCACGCCATTGGTCGGCGCGCCTATGACGTCACGCGCTGCAACTGCCGCGTGACGTAATGCCCTCAGCGGAGTGCGAATGAGAATCGTGAAGGATTCCTTCAGTTACGCCCTCGTCGCTTCTCAGCCCTCTAACTAGGAAATTCGTAAAGGTATGAAAAATCTTGGGGGGAGTGAAAATAATTATAAAGGGTCAAATGGAGGATTCCAAGAAAACATTACCTTTAGATATATATATATATATTTTACTGCTTAACGTCTCTTAACAGCGAGGTCTTTAGAGACGGGAAAGGATGGGGGGGGGGGGCAAGGAATGGGAAGGAATTCGGCCATAGCCTTTTTGAAGGAAGCATCCCGGCATTCACCAGGAGTGATTTGGGGAAACCATGGAAAACCCAAATCTGGATGCCCGGACGGGGATTCGAACCGCCGTCCTCCCGAATGCGAGGCCAAAACGCTAACCATGTTCGGTTTTAGATTATTAGGGCGATCAAACCGAGCCCTTACACTAGGAGACGATTTGTACACTTCTTGAAAAAAACTGCTAAACCTGTATGTGTGAAACTGAGCATACTAATTCAAATTCTAGATGTGCCGCCAGTCATTATTTTTGTAAAAAAAAAAAAAATATTGCAATAATTTTTGTTATTTTTATTCCTTCATGCTGACTCGCGGAGGTCTTCAGTGTGGAAATCGCTATCTTAGGACGAACAATTCTGGTGAATAGTACGTCACCTGTGGTTTCTCGCCCTGAAGCAGTTCTGCCCGGCGGGTCTTCGTTTAAGAGATCGGGGGTTGAAAAATGCAAAAATTGTGTTTAAATGACTTTTATCTGTACGGAAGACCGTTTGTTAATAACATTTGTTTGGCCGTGCGTGTTAAAGCTTTGTGTTCCTCACCGGGAGGTCCTAAGTTCGTTCCCACGACCCACACAATATTTTTTTTTTCTGTTTGTATTTCTTTATTGCTAATGGGGATTGTAGCATTACAAACATGTTTTGAAAGAAATTCTCCAAATTATTTATTTTCCTTTGGATGATGTAAATCATAAAAACATTTGAAACAAAAGTTACTTGTACAATAGGAAAATTTTATGAAGGATATCCTTTATTATTGATGTAGGAAAGGAGTTTCCGTAAACATTTGTAAAATTATAATTTCGATTCAAAATGTTTATTAACACTGACAAATTTGGATGTGCCTATGAACGTACTTATAATCGCACTCTGGAATTCAAAGGCACAAAGACTGTGCACGTGATCATTCATACAAGGTGCAGTATGGTTTGACGCTATCTGGAGAATTGCTACCACACATGTTCCTTAGTACTCAGGAACCAGGCAACCAGCCTGATCCAAGGATACATGAAGAAATTCAGTGCTTGGAGCTGGAGTATGGAAATGTTATTGTGACTTGTTCAAAATGGGGAAAGCTGACGAGGGAATTGTACAAATATTTTTTGGAGTTGGTCATCAAATTATACGTTACAAATGAATAATTTTTGTTGTTGGTTGATTCGTGGAGTGGTCACATTGTTACGGCGGTTTGTGATCAAGTCTTTTCAAATGAAAATTTAAATGTTACCTGCACAGTAAAAGTGATAACACCCAGATGTACGCACTAATATCAGCCATGTGATGTGAATTTATATCGTCAGGCAAATGTACTAATAAAAAGGTTTCATAACGCGCCCGAACTGTCGCAAGATAATCTGAAATATCTTTTCGTGAAGATGCATTCCGAGTTGATATCTCGTAGCGAATGGACGTGTTTATCGAGCGCTCAAGATAGAATAACGTGTGACGGACTTGATTCAGGAAACTTGGTACAGGAAACTACGCACGGCAATAACCTACATCTAACTGCCCTCCTAGCTGTTAGGGAAATTTGTGTCTCAGGGACTATCCACTGGGTAGTATCCCGCGGGCGCTGAGGTTTAGAGTTGCTCTTGTCGCCGGGAATCCTAACGGTGACAACGAGGCACAACAGAAACACCCCCACCGTAGGTATGTCAGGGATAAGGCGAGAAGAACAAACTGACGATGAAGAACAAAACAGTGAGGTAATGGAGGAAGAGAACGACTTGGATACTCAACTGACAACACAAGAACCGAACAAACAGTCAAATAGACAAGAATTTATATTTACTGAAAAACAGTTTAGCATAGGACAAGAAGGCGAAGTTCCGCAAGAAGGATTCAACTTTACAACAGTGTATGACAGAAGACGACGAGCACATAATAACAAAGAGAGGTACAGGGGACTGGGCCTTCCTTCGGGTTGCCCCGGATACAGGTCTGGCGCACCCGGGGCTCCCGAGCGGTGCTAGTTAAGGTGGTGGGGGAAATTTTTTTCCCTCTGGGGGGATACGGTGAGTTGCTTGAGCTGAAGGTGTTTGCTCTAACCCCCCTTCTGAGATGTGATGGTCGGCAAATCTTTGATACCTGGTGGTGTCGATCTTATACTTACTGCGTCTACCAAGAGATGGGATATTGCTGGGCGTCGGAATTGCTTGTTACCGCCTGTGTCGCCTCCGAGACTTGTGTCCGGCCTCCACAGCCCCGTCGCTCCTGGTCTGAGGGCTGGGGTTCAGTGGGGGTCGCGTCCCCTGCTGGACGGAAGGCTTTTGGACAGTCAAGCTGCTTCTAGGCGCACTACGGTGTTGGCCGCTGCTCAAGTGCGTTGAACAACCTTGCTCTGACTGCTCCAGTGTTGGGGGTGTCCTGGTGAACGAAGACCAAGCACCCGAGAGGCTTGGTGCACCTCTGCTGCCGACGAAGCACTTAAAAAAAAAAAAGAAAGAAGCATTCCGGCATTTGCCTGGATCAATTTGGGGAAACCGTGTAAAATCTAAATCCGGATGCCCGGATGGGGATTAGAACCGGCATCCTCCAGAATGCGAAGCCAGAGCGTTAACCACTCACCCACTACGCTCGGTACGCTTCAAGGAGTTTTATTTATGAGAGTAACATTACGTACTATTTACCAGTCTTGTTCGTTCTACGATATCGATTTCCACACTGAACACCTCTCCTAATCAGCATGAAGCACTAAAAATAATAAAAATTACTGCAATTTTTTTTTTTTTTTTTTTTTACAAAAATAATGACTGGCGGCACATCTAGAATTTGAATTAGTATGCTCAGTTTCACACATACAGGTTCAGCAGTTTTTTCAACAAGTGTAAAAATCGTCTCCTAGTGTAATTATGCTAATTCAGTGTTTATATTTAAAAATCAGATCATGTAAGCGAATTTACAGAAACTGCAATTATTTACTATCATTCAAAATGATTATGTTATTACAATAGGGACACGAATTAAAAAGTAGCGTTTACAATGAATATGAGTATTTGAGATGCGGAATTACATTACCCTTACAATTCGCGCTTCTGGAAAAATATAGCGAAAATTTTCAATTTTTATATGACATTTTAAAACTCAAGAATGTATTTAACAAAACGCTAAAGTTTTTGAACCAATACTTTTAGTCAGTCATGATTCAGGAAAAAATATAAATAATCTTCAAGAATAATTACCTATGTCTCTAGAATTCTATTATGTTTATGAAACCTTCGTATGTTTTAAATTATTTATATCTTAATTACTTTATATTCGAATGCAGTTGCACCTTCAGAATTTTACTAACTGTCCTTGTCTCTGTAGTTAGACGGGAAATGAGATGTGCAAATTAAAATTAATAAAACACTACTTAAGTTCAGTAAACATACAAATCTGTCATCAATTTCTTTTAAATCTACATTGTCTGCCAGTATGGACCACCAATTTACTATAGCTAGAAGGATAAAACTGTAGTAGAAATAAAAATAGTATTCCTGCATTTGTGCAGATTTAAAAAAAAATTGCTATGGAAAGTTATTTCAAAGAAAAAACATTTAAGGTGCGTCATTTCGTAGACTTGCATAATACTGAAAATACGTACCGCAGGGCTCCGGCAATAGAAAGTCCGCCCCACAACATATTGAGTGACATTGTGCACCGACTGTCTCAGGCCAGACGCAAAAGTCCGATCATTCCCGAGAGTCGCGTGTGAATCGCTGGGTTGTTTCTCAGAGACAGCGTCGCGCCACTACGGACGAGCCCATTGCAGGCAGCAAACCTAACTGATGGTTGCTTTCCAGCCATAACAACCTACAACATATCTATAAGCTCTACGAAACCATTTAATCCAGAGAACTAGTACAGAAAAGCATTTCCAGTAGTAACATACTTTATAGTTCGATTTCAAGGCTGCCTATGTGGAAGGTAGGAATTCAGTTAAAGTAGTTTTTCAACCATAATTAGATGAGAAGCATTGTAAAGTGTATTTATCATATCCAAAAAAAATTACCTAAGAGATACTTCGATTTGTTGATGTCGGCAAACTATGCGGTCAGAGGGGCTGAAATAAAAAAAAAATTGAAATACCTCGGAAACGCCAAAAGTTACAGCGAAGTTTTTATCACCAGTAATAGAGAGTACCATACAAAATCAAGTAATTAGGCAAAGTTTAAGTACCACTTTTAATTAAAATAAAAAATAAAAATTTAAGCTCATGAAGGTAGAAACAAGAATTAATATCAGAAGATAGAGAAAATCAAGAGAGTTAAAATGAAGTATTGGTTTCTGTAGAAAGCTAAAGACGTCTGCAAGATAAATGGGATTTTAGAAATGTATTGTCAAAGAGAGGCTGCAGGACTGATGACGTAAGAGAATTTAGGATTAACCCAAGATAAGCCTTTTTGAGGACTAAACCAAATTGAAATGGATAGGGAAGGTCACTGGAAACATCATATGTTAATTACAAGTTAAGAGGTTAAGTACCTTTTGAGATGTTAATTTTCAAAGTGTTTTTCTGACGTCACAAAGTCGACGAATCGAGTGTGTGGATAGCAGCCTCACTGGCTGGCTCCACGTGGCGGCAGGGGGTTTGTCTTCCCTCGTGAGTGTGCTTCACCTGTGATCTTCTATGGGAAATCTATCCTGATAGCCTTATCACAAATTTTGGTACAGAAATTGTAAAGTGGAAGTTTTGGATGAATATACCTCTTTTGTGACTTTACAATTGTGCGCTGTGAACTTACTTCAGTATTACCTTTCACGTTTGCGTTAACAAGCGTGTTAATATCGTATTATTTAAATATTGTATCTACCAGAGGCTACGGCCATGAACATCTTTGTTCATAGGTCAGGCATTGTGTTTGCTAGCCCCCGAGTCAACATTAAATCCTGACAAGTTCGTCGGTGAAAAGTTTAAGTGTGTTACTGTTTGTATTAACTATGTGATTTGTTTTGTAGGTTCAAAGCCATTGTTTCTGGAAAAAATTTAATGAGACAGGTAATAAAGGGAAAAAATAAAATAAAAGAGCAACTCCAAAAAGAAGCTATAATTAAGTTAAGTAAATAAAACATTAATTTTTTATTATTATTAGTTTTGCTCTGGTTTGATTACAGCAAGTTTAGAAGACAATACCTCTAAACATATGTCACTCGGTGAACATCGCGGGTAGGCCCGACACGGTCATCGATATCGTCAGTAAAGTTTAATAAGGCTAGGAACACGTGGCTTGGCTGGCAGGCGTCCTTGAGGGCGAGAGGTCCAGAGGTCGGGGGTCACGACCTCCCAGGTCACTGTCGACAACTCAACAGCAAACCTGAGAGTCGAAAGTTTGCTCTGTTGAGAGAGACAGCGCAGGAGTGAGAGTAAGGATAAGGCAGAGCGCTTGTCTCACGACTACGGGAGAGTGCGTGGGCTAGAGATGCTGAGGGAACGGAACCGCGCGACAAGAACGTGGTTGAGATGGTCAGGAAAGGAGGAGGATACAGACGAGAAGGGAACGAAATTGAGACGAATTTCGTAGACATAAACCTAAATGTAGCCGCGAAGGAAATGGTCTAGTGGAGGACGAGGGGAACCAAAATAGAAGAGAGTACAGAGTCGAATGAAGATAACTGTGGTAGAGGAGGAATCATGCAGTCATGGACAGAGGATATATACCCCGAGCAGATTACCAGGACACAGTTATCGGAGGGAGAATCTTGAACGGTTGGTAAAACATGAATGAGGATGTAGAGCTCATTGGAGCGAAGCAGAAACCAGTGGTACAGGAAGAATTTTGGAGAGATGGATAGAAATACGAGAGTGTATAGAGGGGAAGGAAATGGACGATTGACTTCTGGTGTATGACGAATATTGAAAGATGGGCAAAAATCGAAGAGGATATAATACAAGGCATCTTATGACTAATGGATGGGAAGGATTTGAGTGAGATGGACAAAAATGAAAGAGATTATATGCAAAAAGACCAAAGTTGAAGCTAAATAAAAACAGAGAAGTAACAGGAGGGGTGGATCTCGGAGAGTTTTGTCGGACGACGACCACAGAGGAAGCAGAGTGTTGCCAGTCCTCGAGGCCACTCCGTCCAGGCACTCAGTCTCTCTGTCGTGATTCAGTGCGTCACAAGACTTGAGTGCACATGTTGCACGCTGACGTGGAATATAACATTATCACTAAACCTCCAATCATTTATCATTATTATTATTACTAATATTGAATTATACGTCATCTACTAAATAAGCTCGCTCATTCATCTCGACACCTATTGGCTGGTGGACGGTGTCACGTGTTAACCTTCCCTCGCGATTTAACAGCGACCAGAGATATCATTAGAACAAATTCGAGATTATGTCCACAATTTAATAGCTTAGCGACTGATACTAAATCAGTTACAATAATACATTCATTAAGTTTGATTTTCGTAGCATTAAAAACGTGGAATTGCTTTTAAGTAACATGTTGCTAATGAAAAAAAAATTTTTTTTTTTTCTGTCATCAGTCTTTCGACTGGTTTGATACAATACTCCATCTCTTCCTATCCTGTGCTAACCTTTACATCTCTACATAAACCAACATAAAAAACTATAAAACTTAAATTACGTATAGTCTCTATTATAACCACGAATGCTAATTTTTCATTCCGGCCTAGGCTAAATTTCAATTTAATTAAAACTTTCGCTAATGCTGCTGCTTCACCAAAGTTTATACATTGCGGTTTATTTGTTGTTTATGTATTTTACTGACAAATTTCATTAATGATCTTTGTTCATGTTTGGTATGTTATATATTAGATTATTTAAAGTGGACGTCAAACAAAATATGTCACCGAATCGAGTATTCTGGCAATTCATTTCTTCGGAGTTTAATAATATGGAATCTGTGTATGGAATCTCTGGCCGTTACAGACACTATCACCAAGGATTACATTATGAGTGTTTTCCCCATCCTCAATAAGAAAACAACATGATGCTTTCGATGCAAACAGGACTTCTTTAAATTTTGCAGCGTTAACTTTAAGGGTCAAATACAAGTTTGTTTTTCACCAAGTTCGAGTCTGCGACCATTGAAAAAATTATTCGATAGTGCGATCATCCGTTTTTAATATATCTATTAATACTTCTGAGTTCTTCAAGCTCAAGACGTTTCATTCACCCTAAGATCATGTTTGTATTTGGCCAGATCAGGTCAACCTGTCATACGCTTTGACACTAAAAACTGGAACTGTTCTAGACCCGTGACGATACGCAATAAACGGTCACGGGCTTACACTAGTTTATTAATAATAAGTATCCTGAATGTTTGTAACTTGATTTATAATATTGTTGAGTTTCCACAGTCTGTAGTCTGCTTAGTAACCAGGATAGCATAGTGTTGTGTAACACTCTGTGACGCTGGGCAGGACAGCTGTCATTGGGCGCTTGCGTTGTAGCACGGCGGAGCAGCGTGTGTCGGACCACTTGGAGATGGTTGTATGCAGCCAGTGCACGCGCTCTGCACACAAGCTGAAATAGCTGTGATATGTATGAGAAACTTGTGTCAATGAGCTAACGGCCCGCATGTGTTGAAAGAGGAGAACCTCGCCTAAATAACACGCGGTAACGCACTAACGGAGTTTTAGCTAACACTCGGCTGACCATTTCCGAGGATAATTAGCAGCTCTCAAGTACAAGTTGACGAGGAGATGGCACTAGATACAGAGCTAATAATAATATTTCCGTGTGGTCCTAATGACCTGGTTACAGGGTTTCTATTGGCTGCGCGTTCCGCCCCTCTAAAAGTCTCCTTAACCTAGCTCGCCAATGATACCGGGTACGTGGGACTTACAGTTTTACGTGGAATCTGAACCACGGAAGTGTTCTGGCGTACTTCACATTAGACAGCAAGCTGTGCCAGAGGGGAAGGTCGGATGAAAATTCCCGCCGAGACAGGGATTCGAACCTGGGACCTTTCGAACTCCAGTCAGACGCCTTAACCACTGAGCCACCAGACCGCTATACAGAGAATGTCGTGATTGCAGGCTGCCATCACAGTGGGCTGTCTTGCCGGGCGATTGCAGTGGGGGTTAACAGGTCCAAATCAAGGGTCGCATTCGTCCTGCGTAAGAGGAAGATCGACAATGCTGCATGTTCTGGGCGACCTCTAGTTTCGACCAACAGACATCACAGCTGTCTAGCGGGTGATTGCAGTGAAGGTTAACAGATCTGTAGTGACCTGACGAGATATCCTCCCCACGTCCCCCGAGAGCAAGCCAATTGACAAGGATTGCGTGGTCTGACTATTGCCCCAAGCGCACACAAACAGTCCCCGTTTATAAGAACCAGGTTCTTCATGCAGATCAAATGAATGAACCCCTCTAGTACAGTCTACACAGCTTTATTACAAGTATATACACAGGTATCTCGCAGATCTCGGTACAATAAAGGGAATGCTACTAAAATAAGAGATGCAGCGTAACTTGCCGTCATGTACTATTCTGAAGGCACTGGGAGGCTGAGCGGGCATGAACGCTGGAGTATTAGTCTATCACTTCCCGTGACTCCCCAGGCACCCGGCCATCCCACAACCAATCAGCAGAGTGTTCCCACCTCAGCGACGGCGCGGGCGGCGTAGTCGACGGCAGCGGCTCCTCTGCTGCTGGCCGCCTACACAGAGGCTGTCCCTGCGACGCCTGTGACGGCGGGACACTTCGAATTCGCCCTCGTTCCCAAGTTTTTACTTCAACCCACACCCTAATGATTAATTTGGAGAGGATTCTCGTGGACCTATCAGATCGCTCCGTTACGCCGTCATCTTCCTTGGATGCGGCCATGGTAGTGGCGCGAGTCCGCTGCATCAGCGTTCTACTTACATCTACATCCATACTCTGCAATTGTAGGTGGCAGAGGGTTCTGAGCACCCATCTCAATTCTGTGCATTCCAATCCCGAATAGGACGAGGAAAAAAAGAATACATAAAAGCATCAATACGGCATCTTATTCCTCGAATCTTATCCCTCCGGTCATTGCGACCTAAACAGGTTGGCTGAAGAAGTATTTTATTGCACTCGATGTCAAAGAATTTCGAATATTCTCCAATAAATTCAAACGAAAATGACGTAGTCTGTCTTCCAAAACATCCCAGCACAATCTATGGATCAATTCTGTGACGCTTTCTTAAGGGCTCTAGCAACCAGTCATCAATCGAGTGGCTCTCCTCTGTACCCTCTCCACTTAGTCAATCAGGCCCTTGCGATACGGATCCCAAACTGCACAACAGTAATCCAGATGCGGACGCACTAGTGTTTTATACACTATTTCCTTTCTATGAGCATTACAATTCCTCAAAATACGACCTATGAATCGTAATTTAGAATTAGCTTTGCCTACGACGGAAGTTATGTGCATGTCCCATTTCATGTTGCTTTGTAATATTACCCCCTGATACTTCAGTGAATCAACCGTGTTAACAACTGAATTGTTTACTTTGTACTCGTGAACAAACTGATTCTTTTTGTTACTTATTCGCGTTGACTTGCACTTTTTGCAATTAAGTGTAAGCTGCTATTTATGGCACCGTTCTGAAATAGCATCAAGATCGCGCTGAATTTCTAAGCAATCGCTAAAGAACGTTATTTACCTATAGAGAACTGCATCGTTTGCAGACAATCGCAACCAGTATTTAACGATGTCACCTAGATCGTTTATAAAAATTAAGAAAAGAAGTGGTTGAGGAACGCTCGAAGTCACATTTAGCTTAGAACAGGCTTCCCCGTCAACAACGACATACTACTGTGATCGACCAGTTAGAAAATCGCGTATCCATTCGCAAATCTGATCCGATATACCGTATGTTCGAATCTTCGCTAAAAGTCAGTTGTGTGGTACAGAATCTAAAGCTTTCTGAAAATCCAAGAAAATTGCATCAACTTGTGAACCTGCATCGATAACTTTCATTACGTCATGGGAAGATAGGGCCGATTGTGTTTCACACGATCTCTTCTTCCGAAATCCGTGTTGACACGGTGTAAGTAACTCGTTCCCATCTAGAAACTTCATAATGTTAGAGCATATACTCAAGAGTTCTACTGCACACGAATGTTAGAGATATGGGTCGATAATTGCTAGGATCACTCCGATCTCCTTTGTTGAAAACAGGAATCACCTGGGCAATTCTCGAGTCAGAAGGTACTTTTTTCTCTTCTAAAGATTTACATAATATATCTGACAGAAATGGTTCAATTTCATCCCCATATTCGGAAAATACTCTTACCGGTATACTATCGGGACCCGGCGCTTTACCCCACTTCAGGAGCTTTAGTTGCTTTACAATACCTACGCTATCCATTTCTACCGGATCCATCTCTAATTCAACACGGTGTGCCTGGCGACTCGGCGATTTCGTATGCGCACTGCTACGCAATCAGCCATTAGGTAACTGTTATGAATCTGTTACAGTGGCCTGTGGCTACTACAGATCCAAATCAACGGTCGCATTCATCCTGCGTAAGAGGAAGATCGATGGGCGTTATGACAATACTGAATGTTCTGGGCGAGCTCTAGACCAACAGACATCACAGAACCCTGAAACGTGAAATTATATCTATAAAAAAATAGGACACAACGCATGGCTACCATCTTACAGAAATTTCATGCATGACAGTAGTATCGGTTTCCATTTGAAAATTGAGTCCAGAGGCTCACCGACTTGGCTATTTCAGAAGAGTAGCTGCACTTGAGCTCCAAATCAAGCAATAAAGCAATAAAGCTAGGCGATTCAGGTGGTATTTTGACCGTCGCAACTGGACACTGGAGCAGTGGAAATCTGGTCTGTGAAGTGATGAGTCTAGTTTTACATCATTGCTGTCCGCAGGATGTATATGGCTCCGCCATCTTCCCGGGTACGGCTTCTGTTGGAGTAAATAGTGTGAACTAGGAAATTCAGTTGTAGTAGAGTGATGGAATTGGACTGTTTCACGGACTTCGGGGTCGGACTTGTGGTGTTTTCCCGTGATAGCAAGAACTCTGAGGCCTATCGTAACCTTGTGGATAACGAAATGCTTCCAACATTGCGACGTTTTTACGGAATGGACCGGTGTTACAATGCCAGGAGCCAGGTTTCAAGACATGCTATGCAGTGGTATACCGATACAATGGTTCAATGATTTGCCGATTGGATCAGCCCGCCCAGAACCCATATCTCAACGGAATTGGATTGCTCACTTGCTGCAAAAATCCATTCTTCAGGTCACATAATGGTTCCAAGAGGAATGGCGACGAATCCCAGTTGTCCTGCAAACACTCGTTGAGACAAGCACCGAGCAAACAATGTGACAGGTGCCCAATTACTTTTTCGTAGACAGTGTATCACACAGGTAATCGACCTGTTTGTGCAGCAGCGTCTCGTGCTCGCGGTGTTGATATTGACGTCGCGCCCCGGGCGGCTAAACAGTATTGATCCGCCTCTCCCTGACCTAACCCAACAGCGACGCCAAACAAACTGCGACGTCCAAAACACTCGCCTCCCCCCTGGCTTCATGACTCCCTGTCGCCACGTCCAAAACACTCGCCTCCACCCTGGCTTCACGACGGCCATCGAGATACCTTGCCAATCAGAGAACCGTATCCTTGGCAGCGTGTCCGGATTCATCAATCAGTCTTTTGTATCTTCGTCACTCTTCACCGGCACCGTATCTCCGAAGGCAAATTTCCTTTAGACTTTCGGCAAAGTCCAGCAATCTGACTCACTGGTTCTGGAGCAAAGAGGCATCTGTTTCTACTTTGCACATAGACACGATTGTCTCTGGGATCTCTCCTCAGTCGGCAGTGGAACGTGGGTTTCATGTCGCACGACTCTTTCCTCATCTACAGCAAAGTAACGGCTACTATTCCGCAGGTCTGAAGCGTAGATAACAGCAGAATAATACATTCATACGTGGCTTAAACTAACACAATTTTTTTAAAGGGAAAAAGTAGGAGGGTGCCAATATTGCATTCAAAGGATTTAAGGTAAAAAATAAAAAAGTCATAAATTCGGAGCATTGAAAGGGTAGGAAATTTTCCACCGTGAGCGTGTACTCCACTGAAATGCGAACGCTGTTTAGTTTGCGTTGACCCATTGGCGTGACTGTCGATTCCGTGTTGAGCGTTGCGATTTTAGGTCAGTGTAGGTCCACTTTCAAGATGACGTGTCCCTGTTGTCGCATGTGTATCATCGACTCTTCATTTTTACGTTCCTGCCACATCAAGAGTAACGTTTTGGCGAAAGGTCAAACCATCTTTGCGATATACTTAATCTACAATCAACCTATCAATTAACGAAGCACGTGGTTAACGCGTCTGACTGCAGATGGAAAGGTCCCCGGTTCGAATCCCTGTCTCGGCGGGGATTTTTCACAAGCGGTTAGCCCGAGATTCACCTCTGGCACAGCTTGCTGCGTAATATGAAGTACGCCAGAGAGCTTCCGTGGTTCGGATTCCACGTTAAACTGTAGGTCCCCAGTACCTGGCAGGATTACCGGGTTAGGTTAAGGCAGGTACGGCAGGGGCCGAACGCGCATCCAATAGAAACCCTGTGACCAGGTCATTACGACCACCCGGAATTATTCTAACTAACTAAGAATAATTAATACGTAGAGAATTCTATTACGCCACCACCTGCGGCATGAGACTCTTTGCAGTCTGAAGCACAGTTAGAGTGTTGCTACGATGTGACCGACACGTGCTGAGAGGGCTTCACGTTAGAGCTCCCGAGACGCGGAGGTGTCCCAGCTGCCCGTGACTCGCGTGCCCGCTGCACTCCATCGATCGGCGCCTGAAGTCTGCAGACGGCCGGCAACAGGCCGCAGCCAGGGACTGCAATCCAGCAAAGCGGGATCCCGCATCACTACACAGTCTGACGGATCCCGCACAAACTAAGCGGATCCGCAAAATATGGCCAAAACGCGTGTCAGTCTGCGTGACTCGATGCCCCACTCGGTCTCTATCGGATGTATTGCACTGTTTGCCTGTACCCTTCCAGTTGGCATTTGACTCGTGTGAACAAACGTTTGTTTTGTCAACCTTCGTCATTCGTAAGTAAATAGATCCACTTTTACGCATTCATTAAAAATTACCTTTGTTTTCAGTAAACATATCCATAATTTCAGCTATGTTTTCTAACTATATAATAATTATTTATTATGTGCCGCACACATCATCTGAACTTCACAGTAACAGCTTTTTATTCACCGTTTCATTATTCCCATTTTCTGTATTGCAGATAAAGTAATTGTGACAAATTCCTGTATTTGCTGCTGAATATTTGATTATTCGATTGTAATTTTAACGATTGCATACCTACTTATTTAGCAGCTAATGAACGCAGTTGTATATCCTTTGACTTATTCTTGTCTCAACCGCCGCCTCAATGCGTTTGGAAGACGTGTTCTTTAACGAAAGCCGCCTGCTTACATGTGCCTCTCTGGCTTACGATTCCACACTCTTGGGATGATTTGCTCAATCGCCACAATACATTATTTTTGGGTGAATAGCATGTGTACTTACAATCCTTGTTATTATTTCGTCTGAAGGCAAAAACAGTTATAATTAAGTCTTTACGGGTGTATCGCTGAATTGTGTTGTAAAATCACCATATTTCGACGATTGCCTCCGCCGTCCTACTCACGTGTGAAATTTCGTGTTTTTACAACGCAGTCCGGCGATACACCCGTGATGACTTCATTGCATCATATCCCGAGAAAGTCTCCTTTATTACATAAAAAAATATTTTCCACTCTAAAAACGTCGTTACTCCCCTTAAGGTAAAACTGAAATACTTGACAGTTTACGTCTAGGTGAGTAGTTACTTTTAATAACAATTAATCAGCTATAGGATCAATCAAGGAATGAGAAGACGTAGTAATGAATTTCACGAAAGCAACTCTTGTAAAAGTAGCCCAAGTCACGTGCTTGTCCAGTGAGAAAAAGTTATGAGATCTTGTTCTGAGCCAAGTCTACACTTTACAGACGTATATTCACTTCCCTTTGTGAAATAGAATGCTTACTCTCGGTTATAGAACGAATATTTAGTTAAACAAAAAAAAAGAACTCTGGTGACTTGGCCGTTATGCATACGATGTTTTCAAACTGATGTGATTTATTGTAAGGAACATAATATAATCTAACACTGAATATTTTCAATTTTATTTAAAATTTTGTTTGGATTTAAAAATAAAAACCTCCGAAATATGCTAAAGACAGCATAAGTTTTTTTTATCATTTTGCCAATTAAAATATTGTTAACTGTTATTTTTTTCTATTCAATTAAAATTGAGTTATTAATGTAATTAACAGACTTTTATTTTAAATTTGTTAACACTTTAAATAACTATGTTTTAAAAATATGTGTCAAAAAACTGTTGGCACCAATCCCGCGTGATCCCGCGAGATCTGCGCAAATCGCACGGGATTGAAAACACTGGGTGACTGCAATGCTGAGCCGCAGCCACCGTACAGAATACCAGGCGCCCAACTACAGCGTCAACAGACCGCGCCCCACAACCACAACACGAGTAGGGAGATGATGATGATGATGAGAGGCAAGAAACGGGAATGGATCCGGTCTTGTCACTAATCCCGGGATTCGCCTGCAGTGATGTGGGTAAATCATGGAATACCTAAATTTGGACTGCCGTAAGGGGATATGAATGCGCGTCCACCCTAACGTTAACCACTCACCCACCACGCTCGGAGGTCAGGAGGAGGGTGGAGAGAGTGCTGGGAATGTACAGGGGCTGGGAGGGATATTGGTCAAAGAATTAGGAATAGTGCATGGAAGGGGAAAGGCGACCATGACCACAAGCTGGCGCTCGGTTTCATGCTTAAGGGAGTGGGAAAATTTTATTTTGTTAGTAAGGGTGTCTGGGATTGGAATCAATTGCCGAGTGAATTTAACAAGAACGCTTAAGGAATTTAAAATTAAATTTTGTAAACCGAAAAATTTATATGGGGAAGGAATTTAACACTCCAATTACAAAAGAATATTTAAAAAATACAGATATAAAAATTGGTAATTAGATGACTTGGGGAATTGCCACCGTCGCAATTAAAATGAATAATAATAATAATAAGCGGTTCTCGAGGCACTCACGATGCTGCTTAATACCAGCTGCGACACCTCTCACTATATCTCCAGGAGTAATCATTGCTAACCACTGGTTCGTTTAATGCAGTCAAACTCTCGATGAATCTTACTGCAGAGTCAGTGGATCCAGACACTGACTGCCTTCATAGTGGAAAAGTCTGAAAATAGTTAAGGAAGTTCTCTACGAATACTCCATGGGAGTGAGTGGCAGTGTATTAAGGAAGAAGACGATGGGTCTGACATGACACTCGGAGAATGGGAGAATCTTGATAATACTGGACGTCAAAGAGCTTTCTAGGCATGCAAGAAACACTTTAAATATATCAAGCGCATACTGAAGAAAATCGGAGATTTGAGTTGAAACGCCAGGAAATCGGAAGAGCCAAAGTATTCAACGTATCATCCGACAATATTTTATGGAATTTTGATATGCGGAAGTTGCTGAAAATTGTGCGGTATCTCGGTAAAAATTTCTTAATACCTCTTGAAACAATTTTTAAAAGACAATTTTAAGAGTTTAGTTATATTCATAAAGCGACACTGTGAATCAGTTGTACAACTTGGGTAATGGCATGCAAGGAAACACTAAACATTCTATGTTCTTCTAGGCCAAAATACCATCATTAGGATTTCCGGTAATACTTCACAATCATTTGGAAAAAAGAGACTATATGACAATCACATATTTTAAAAAAAATACTGCACAATTCAGAAACATAAAATATTTAAAATCGATAAAATAAATAAAATTTTAAATTTTCATTACAAATAATACGACTTGTTGGCAAATAGTAAAGGAAGTAGCTCATCATATAACGAATTATCTTTATGATAAAAAAGTAATAACAATAAACTTAAAAAAAATTCCCTGTAGCATAGGTATAAAATGTTTTACTATCTTAGGATGTATAGCGTTAGAAATATAAAAAAAAATTTGGTCTAAACAAAATCTGAAATCAGTAGAAGTAAAGAATTATTAACGAGTTATATTTCAAAACTGAAAAGCTTTTGGATACTATCAGAAAAAGGAAATTGCTTTTTTATCGATAATTTTTTGAATGAATATATTGAGTAGTTTCATAAAACGAGCAGAAAAAATATTCTTTGGTTTTCGGAACTAATAATACCCATATCAGAAACGAATCTTAAGATGCTGAAGAGTCATATGTGAAGAAAAATTCGAAACTTCAAAGAGAAAGTAAAGAATAAATAAAAACTGTCTGCAAAGGAGAAGGAAACAGTGGAGGGATGAACAAATGTAGGAACAAAGAGAAGAAAGAGAAGACACGAAGGTGTTTTATTTCACCGAAATACTTTGAGATTAATTTTAAACAGTTGTGAAGAGCTTTACATGTTTTAACTACAGAAGATGCTTAAAACAGAGATGTCAATAACTTAACTGCGAGGCAGCTCCACTGGTTGTAAGTACTGGACAGGCCTTAATACTAGGCCTACATGTTTCGTTGGAGGATTAATACAGAGACGACGCTTTATTTCTCGCGCGTTCTCTGTGTCGGATCGATAGAGTCCGGGCCACACGACGCGCCCGGAATGCAGACACCCAGCTCCACTCCTGAGCAGGCTGGCTGTGTACCGGACGACCAGCAGGCGCAGAGCTAACGCCACAGCATTGTAAGCTGCAGGCTGTCTGCTTGTTTAGGGCAACTGGGAGAGAAGATAAGAGCCAGAAGGAGTCAGATTTTTAGAGACTCAGGTCAGATATATAGTTCTGTTGGCTCACTCCGTCTGCCACCGCCGGTGTGGTCACCGAGATAGCTATTGGCTCGAGCTCCGCTAGACCGCGCCGATAATGTCCGATGTGAGTCGACGACAGCCGATGGCGTTATAAAATGATTTTAGTCTTTTAACATTCATTATGTTTAATTATCGCAGCATTTCATTTTAAATTAAATAGTCCATTTAGTTCAAAACATATGATAAAAATTTACTGCTGAAAAACGTTGGAGTAAAATTTTACTTTACGGTTCAATGAAGACCTTTCCGTCGTTGCCATTTTTCGGTCAATACTATTTCACTTCTCCGCCGTCTTTAGGTATTTACATTGAACATTTGACTTAAGGATATCGCGGGTCCTACGGTTCCTGCCGCTTCCTGCATCTGTCTCCATTGTGTGCCTCCTTCGGTACTTTATTTTGTTGTTTCATTAATCGTTCCCCCCCCCCCCCCCCCAAGCTGTAAGCTATCCCGTCTTTGGTAGCTAAAATGTAAGCTACCAATCATCCTCGAAAATGGTCAGCCAATCGTGAGCTAACCACTCCGTTGATGGATTACAGCGTATTACTCAGACGAGAATGGCCCAATTCTCCTCTCTCAACACATGCAAGCTGTTTGCTCGGCTAAACAAGTTGAGAGGTATTTCGACATAGTCTGGTAATGAAACCTCACTGTTCCGGTCGAATCATTAGTGAATTTAATTAATACCGTGCCTTGACACTTATGTTTCCGATGCATTTCACAAGCCATTTTAGCTTGTATACAACCGTCTCCAAGCGGCGCGGCACACACTGCCACGCGCCTGCCGTGCTACAATGCAGTTCCACAACCAACAATCGCGCTGTCCGGCGTCAAAGATTGTAACGTAAATATAAAGGCGGCTACACACGAGCCAATTTCGGTCCCAATCTGCATGGGCGATCAGCAGGGTAATCATAGGGGACTTTCCTCCACACATCACAATTTCGCTCCCAATTCTAGTTTACATTGTGATCGCATGACTCCTAGTTACAAGCGCTTAAAAATGGCTCCTTTTATGTCACAGCAACAAAAAGTAGACATCGTTTTAACAATCATCTGTACTGAGAGAAAAAGAAGATATTCGGCGAAGAAATGGATTTTATTAAGAAAATATTTATGTTATGTGAACATTTTTGAGTAGCTTAGAGACAGAAGATTTTAAAAATTTTGTGAAAGTAGATTCTGAAACTTTTGCAGAGATACTCCACTTAATGATCCGTTATACAGTATATATAAATACTTTAATACGTGAAAGCATAAGCGCCAGTGAACGATTAGTCTTTACTTCGCAATTTTTGCCAATCACAAATTCTTTCAGACATCATTCCTGAAACATGTTGGGCTATCTACAAACGTCTAAAACACATAATTAAGGAACAAAAAAGAATGCAAGTGTTACTTTATGGTCCAATTCCATGTAAATTTCGAGCAAAACTTGAAATCCTTATTCCGCATTTTGCGGTTTAAGTAGTTTTTGTTGTGTTTGTCCCACAATTGGGGTATATTCTTATAAATTTCGAAAATATCCGTCTACACCTCTTTCTCTTTAGACATTTTTAACTACACACGCGACTAATGGCACGAAACGCACTCGCTCCCTGCTCCAAGCCGACTAAGCCGAGATTGTCTCATTCGCGCTACGCACGTCTCAATTTGCTCCCTGTCTTCAGGGACAATCTGTAAATTCTTTGTCGGGTTAAAAAAAAAAGTCTCCCGATATCGGGAGTAGGAGACCCAATTTGTCTACTTACGTGGCAATCTGCAGGGCCCCTTCCGGAATGTCCCTGTAGATTGGATCGTTTGTAGCCGCCTTAACATCATCTACCCAGATTACTAGCCCCAATATTATGTCTTCTACATCTTCTTTCTTCTCATTATACATCTATTCTCATTACGGCCTTGTTCTTATTATTCCAAATGTTTTCATTAGTCCTCAAAGCCATAATTCTTTGCTTCCAAAATCGTAGTCACACTGTGTCTACTTCTTCATCATCAACTCTCTCGTCTGGTTCATTGTTAATAATAGTTACAATGTGTCTGGTTCATTGTTAATAATGATGTCTGTTCCTCCGCCGCTGGTACAATCGATTCTTTCCCGTCGACTTCATTTCTTTCTGGCAAAAATGAAAAACCATCTTCATAGTCTTTATTTTCATCACTCATTATTTTCTTCTTCTTCTTAAGTCGTCTTCTCCTATTGGAGGTTGCGGTCCACATAGCTAGCTCTGAGCGTGAAACTGCAGCATGGAAAGCCTCTTCAGACGTGCAATTGAACCATCTCCGAATGTCTTTCAGCCACGAATTTCTTCTCCTCCCAACAGATCTTTTCCCTTGTATTTTCGCTTCAATGATGAGCTGCAGTAGCTGGTACCTCTCGCCTCTCATAATGTGTCCTAGATATTGCGTTTTCCTTTGCTTTATCGTTTCAAAATCCATAGGATTAAGATCCAGATTCTATGTACGTTACATCTGATCGTGTTTCATTTGAATTAATATTGCTGTGTCCCCTTGGCTTCAAGTTATCTTCTTTCGTCGTTTATTCTCCATATTTCCTTTTAATATATTTACATATTATTCTTTATTCTCCATATTTCTTGTTGCTTCATTTCGCTGTTTATAACAGCTTCATTTTTCAATATTCTTCGTCACCGTTATTCATAAAAATTCTCTAATTTTTTAATTAATTATTCGTTGCAGATCTTTTTCGGTATCAAAATCCATTTATTCACCAGATTCTCACGTCGATCTATTAATTGATTTGAACTAGTGTCTCTTGCAAGAAATTCCGCCTACTTCATTTTCGCGAAAAAGTTCTTGATGTTCCATCTTCATTTCCTTTTATCTTCGCCATAAAAAAATCCCGTCATTTCAGTCAAAATTCTTCATGTCCTATTCTCCTGCTTGTGGGCCTCAAACCACTGTTCTTGTTCACTCATTTTCTGTTCATTTGCTGAGTGATTATACTTCTACTTAACCTTAACGGCATTCCTTCGTTCGTTGAACAAATCCCGTCTTCTTTTCATTCTCGCCGCTCCATCCTATCCCAGTTTCTTCCTTCGATATTGTCGTGTTCCTTCAATCGTCCACAACATTTTCTTTCACTCATTTTTCTTACTGTCTTCTTTATCTATTTTCCTTTTGTTTCCTTGTATTTCGTATTTATTTCTTTTTTGCCCCTGTATTTATTAAACTCGTCCTCTCCCTGAATATTCTCATCTTTTTCTTCATCAAAATTACAGCTTCTTACATCTTCTTCGCATCAGAATTGATTGTGGTTTGACAAGGCATCCAAATTGCTACGAAAGAGAATTGATCCGCCTTAGGTACAACCAGTCAGGTGTGATTCGACTGCTCGCGCTTAGCTACCATCTTTAGGCTCGAAGTTGCATTTGTTATTTTCTTGTTCCAAGTCTTCTTTTGGTTTTTCACAAGTTGTTCCATCACCTCCACACGTTTTCTCTTGTTTTTTCGTGTTCTCAAAAATTCCTTTCTTTGTTATTGCTTTGGTTTCCACTATATTTATTTCCTGGTAACTTTCACTTTCGTCAGAATTTTTCACAGCTCGTTTTTCTTAATTTTTCTGCTCTGCTCGTAGCTTTCAGTTCCGCTTTAGACTCACAATGTAGCGTTTATCTGTTTCCTGATTTGGCTTCTTCACAGTTCTGAAGTCTGCCGCCAGAGGTACAATCGCTTTCAATTACCAAAAAATATCCGCACAGTCTTCTCCTCGGATATTATTTAAATTTGTTTCTGCCTTTTGTTTCCAGTTTTCTGGAATTCTTCCTTATCTCATCCTTTATTTCTTTCAGCATATTTTCTACTTTCTTTTGATTCTGTTTTATTTCCCCTTGATCTGACATGATTTTTTCATTAATTACTTTGATGTCTTATTTCTTTGATTCCTTTTCATTTCTTTACTTATTTTTTCTTGACTTTCTTCCAATTCTTATTTTCATGTGTTGATTTCCTTTCGACATTCTCGTTAGTTGTGAATGGACCTGGTCAGTACCAGAAACCCATGATGATGATTATTATACTCATTAGGAAATCCATCATTTGTTGTAAATCTACTTCCCTTTGTCGAGTATCATCAGTTTTATTCGGTTCTGGTGGAAACGCATTTTCTACCAACTCATATCCTCCCCTATTATCATTAATTTTGTTACCGGATTCATTATTCCTTCACTCTTATCAAGACTACTCAATTCACTTTGAAGCTGGCAATCGTTACCACTGCCCTCATTGCGATTCACACTTTCAAAATTAAAACTAATATTGTCCGTATGGCGTATGGCGTTATCGATTTCCCAACCAGAATGATTAATTTAATCTTCCCCCAAACTATTTCCAGCATTCCCCCATAATAGTTCCCTGCAATTATTTTCCATAATGGCGAAAACAAATTACAAGACCTCTAAAATCAAATATTTTAGTTACGCATCTAACTGAGAACGATAATGACTTCTTCAAAGTCAGTAGCCAACACAAGCGAGATCTGGATATCTAGATAAGGACCTGAATCCGCCTAATATGAAAACAGGGAAGTACTGTGATTCAGGAAGCGGGTCACTGCGGGTGGAGTCTAACGTTTCTGCCATCGCGCTGTGGCATTATCAGAGCCGCCTTTATGATAGTTCATCTACATCTACATATATACTCTGCAATTCACAAAATTGTGGGTGGCAGAGGGTGCTCAGCACCAAAGCTAATCTCTTTGCTGTGCATTCCAATCCCTAATGGTACGAGGGAAAAAAGAATTCATATAAGAATCAGTCCGGCACCTTATTTCTCTAATTTTATCTTTCCTGTCCTTCCGACTCAAATAGGTTGGTGGAAGAAGTATTTCACTACACTCAAAAGTGAAAGTGGGAGTACGCATGTTTACCAATAAGTTTAAACGAAACGTGTGTCGTCTATCTACCATAGTCTCCCAGCCTAGTCTACTAAACAGTTCTGTGACGCTTTCATAAGGACTGTAGCAAACGGTCACGAATCGAGCGGCTCTTCTCTGTACTTTCTCTATACTTTCGATCAATCCCTTACGAAACGGGTCCCAAATGGCACAACAACTATCCAAATGTGGACGCACAAGAGATTTGTACGCTATCTCCTTTGTTTGTTCATTACAAGTTTTCAAGATTCGACCTATGAATCGCAGCCTAGAATTTGCTCTACCTACTAACGAATTAATGTGTATGTCCCATTTCATGTTCCTTTGTACTGTTACTCCCAAATATTTCATAGAATCGACCATATCAATAACTGTATTGTTTAACTCGTATTTCCGAACAATTGGATTCTTTTGTTAGTTATGCTCACTGTCTTACACTTTTTACAATTTAGAGTAAGTTGCCACTCAGCGCACCAAGCCAAAATAACATCCAGATCGCGCTGAATTTCTAAGCAATCGCCCAAATTTCTTACTTCCCTATAAATAACCGCATCATCAGCAAACAATCTAAAATGGCTTTTCACTTTGTCTCCGAGATCGTTTATAAAAATTAAGAAAAGAAGAGGTCCTATTACACTTCCTTGAGGTACACCCGATGTAACATCTAGATTAGAAGAACTTTCTCCTTCAACGACAACATAATGCGACCGACCAGTAGAAAATCCTTTATCCATTCACAAAGGTGATCCGATTATACCGTACACTCGAAGCTTCGCTAAAAGGCGGTTGTGTGGCACAGATTCAAAGGCTTTCTGAAAATCTAAAAAAATTGCATCTACTTGTGAACCTGCATCGATAACTTTCATTACGTCGTGTGTAAATAGGGCTTGCTGTGTTTCACATGATCTTTTCTTCCGAAATCCGTGTTGATTTGTTGTAAGCAAATTATTATCATCTAGAAAATTCATAATGTTCGAGCATATAATATGCTCCATAACTCTACTACAAACAGATGTTATAGATATGGGACGATAGTTTGCAGGATCACTTCGATCACCTTTTTTGCGAGTCACTAGTTTTTACATGTAGCGCATGTGGAGTGTTCTCGATTGTATGGGATGCGTACGCACGCCTCTCTGAGCTGTGACGTCACGCGCTGAGTGGTATCGATTCTCTCTGGTCTGCACGCGGTAGGTATGTCACGGGCAGACGTCGCCATGTCAAGTCTCGGTAGCATAATTAAAATAACAAATCCTTGCATTTTAAATATTTAGAAAACGTAGTGGCTAGTGATACGACGCGGGTAAATATGTGTTTTGCAGCAAACGTTGGTAATAACGGAATGTATCAAGAAAACTAATAATGGTTATTTGGTTTTGAAATTAGATTCATTAGAAAATTTTTCATAAAAATAAAAATTTTCATCATTTTTAGCGGACTTTGCGGGAGTAATTGCAAATGGTACAAACCGAGGGCAGAGATAAAAGACATTGTACGTTGTTAATTTCTTGTTTCGAGTCTGGGTCAATGTATATTTTGGTACAGGCTAGGCAGTTAAAAAAATTAAAACATAGCCGGACACGGAAAATGCAGTATTTTTTTTATCATCGATACCTCGACTGGTGGCATGAAATCCTCAATCTTTTCCTATCTTGAGTTAACCTCTTCGTTTCAACATACCCCTTGCAGCCAATGGTATTAATTATCTGCTTCATGTGTTCCTCTACAGTTTATTTCCTTTGACTAACAAATTAGCCAACCCCGAATGTCTTAAAAAGTTACCCACCATCTTTCTGTCAGATTCTTCCACAAACTTCGTTCCTCACCAATGATTTCTAAGACACGTTCATTTCGTTCTTTACCTGTCCACATAATATTCATCGGACGGAGCCCTCCATCAGGCCAGGGGTATATTTGCCCCCCCCCCCCCCAACGCCAGATGTTTCAATTTATCACCTTTCTGTATTCCTCGCCTTCATACTTCACTACCATAAAGTGTTTTTCTCCACTCATACGATTCTAAAAAGTTCTTCTGAGTCATATATCAATATTTGAAACCAAAAGATCTATCTTTTTCAAGAAGGCTCTTTTCGCTAGTTCTAGTCTGCTTTTAATATCATTCCTACTTCGGCGATCAGTTTTAATTTTACTTTCTAAGCAACGGAATTCATTTAGTTCTATTTAAGTAGCTAAACCCGACCATGCTTTGCTGTGGCTCAGTCTGACATAGGGAAGTAAATAAAAGTGTCAGGGCGAACAGAGATTCACCGAGGAAACGCATCATTCAATTAAATAGCCTACCTTGCTTTGCTTGCTGTTGCTGTGCTCTGGAATGAAAGCAAAGGAAGGAAAAAAAATCCAATACCAATTTGTAGGTCAGCAATTGTCCTGTCGGAATCGGTCCAACGCAGTTTAGCAGGAAATGTTATGGGCTCTCAGAAAATCTCTATGCAGTTTGGTCGATTTTCCTACCGTTTTCGAGATATTTACAAAAAAATAAATGGTTTCCAAAGTAAATTTTGTTTAAGTATCGTGATGAGGCAGAGGGTTTTTTTTTTTTTTTTTTTTTTTTTTTTTTGGTAAACTTAAGGAACTCAGTATTTAACTTATTTGATTCTTTAAAGTATACGTGTGTTAAGTTCCATCGGAATCAGATAAAAAACTGTAGCTTTGTATGAAGAATATTTGCAAAAATTAAATGGGTTAAAGGGGGTGAGGGGTTTGGTTTCTGAAAACCAAATGTAGGCAATAATTTTCTCTTTTGTATATGTTTGCAGTATTCCATCGAAATCTGATAAAAACTGTGGGTTTCTATAACAACATTGGAAATTAGAGGGGTGGGGTTGAAGGGGATGAGGGATTGTATTTTCGCAAACCAAATATTGACAGTATTTTTATCTAGTTTTTTTAATTAAACGAGTGCAAAGTTCCATAAATCAGATAAAAACTGTGTGTATAATGAACACTGACAAAAATTAAGTGATGAAAAGGGGTTATGTTTTTCTAAACCAAATACTGACAGTATTTATCTACTTTTTTAAAAGTATACATGTGTAAAGTTCCTTGAAAATTGGATAGACACTGTAGCTTTGTATAAAGAACATTGACATAAATTAAGGAGGTGTAAAGAGGGAGAGAGGTTGGATTTCTGAAAACCAAATGTAGACAGTATTTTTTTTTGTTGGCTTTAAAGTATATATGTGCAAAGTTCCATCCATATTTAAAAAAACCTGTGTTTGGATACAAAGAACATTAAATTAAGGGGGTGGAAAGGATCGGAGGGTTGCGGTTTTTGAAATCAAATGTAGGCAGTACTTTTCTGTTTGCTTTAAAGTGTACATGTGCAAAGTTCCTTCATAATCAGATAGAAACTATAACTTTGTATAAAGAACACTGACAAAAATTAAGGGGGGTGGGGTGGAAATAGGGAGCGGGGTTGGGTTTCTGGAAACCAAATGTAGACAGTATTTTTCTGTTTATTTTAACCTATACGTTTGCAAAGTTCCATAAATATTGCATGAAAACTTTGGATGTGTATAAAGAAATTGACAAACATTAAGGGGGTGGAAAGGGAGAGAGAGACTGGGTTTTTGAAAACCAAATATTGACAGTATTTTTCTGTTTGTTTTAAAGTATACGTCTGTAAAGTTCCATTTTTTTTTTTTTTTTTTTTTTTTACATCGAGTTCATTAGAGGTGTGATGGGACTGAGGACAAGCAACAGGAAGGAATACGGCCATGGCCTCTAGAAGGAAGCATCCCGGCATTCGCCTGGAGTGATTTGGTGAAACCATGGAAAACCCAAATCTGGATGTCGGGACTGGAATTCGAACCGCTGCCCTCCAGAATGCGAGGCCAGAGCGAGAGCGTAAAACGCTCACCCACCACGCTCGGTGCGAACTTCCATCGAAATCGGATAAAATATATGGGTTTGTATAAAAGTTAAGTGGTGAAGAGGAGAGATATGGTGTTTTTTTTATCTTTTTTAAAAAAAAACTTCTTCGTGCCACACACCACATACTTCAAAAATTCCAAGTCAATCGACGACTACTGTTCGAGTTTCGCGTGCACTAACAAACAGCGGACGAATTTTTATATATAAGATCTGCTGTCATTTCTGCTACATTTCATTACTTTTATCTTGTTTTGGGTTATCATCCAGGTATTTTTTTCCCCCCTAAATAGCCTCTCTATTGTTTGCTTGCAGGACAACGTCATCGGTAAATCGTAGCATACTGATTGCTTCTCCTAGATCACTTATGCAGCATTGCTACATCTAAATTTTTCTTTTACTTCTCCTAAATACTAGTTGACAGACTGCTACGTTGTCTGTGTGTCTCTCATACACAGAGTGTTGCGACAGTAATTTTGTAAATAAATCCGTCGAAAACAACTGGTTTGGTGAATTTTTGTTTTTTATTTAACTCCCCAGACGCGTTTCGCCCTTGTGGTGTAGGGCATCTTCAGTGGCTGTAAAGTGTTTTATATGTGTTTTTACAATAATTATCTACAGTAAAACTCTTAATAAATATGAATATACATATGTACACACTGTACTCACAGATATAGTGGTATTCCTTTACATGTCGGTCTGGAACAGCACTTCACACGCTTTCACATAACTGTTCATTACAGTTTTCTTTAAACTATTGTTACACTAGTTGTTTTTTCCTGTTGCACTTGTTCTTAATGTTAATCTTTTCTGTTTATTTACACATGTGTGTTACACATGGTTTGTTTTGATTCTACCAGATATTTACAGTAGTGCCAACTTAGTTTCCGTTGTTATTGTTTCTGTGTTGTACCTTTTATTAAATTATCTCTCTGTTTTTGTGCTGAGGTACTGTTTGTGATTATTGTGTTAGTGAATGTATTCGTTTTCTTGTTTTGAGACTGTTTTTTGTGTTGTTAGTGTGTTGTATAGTGTTTTGTTGGTTAAATTCGTGAATTCATTTATTATTGTTTTTCCTATTGCTATCGATTTGTGTATATGGTAGCTTTCCTGAAATCATCAACTATTGTAACATTTCTGATGAGTCATTTACGGCTGCTGTTGTATATTCCATCGTCTCGTTCCCATCGGGGAGGGGGGCTCGCAGCTGTTGCTCTTGTGTCGTATCTGGTGTTGTGGCTGGTAACATCAGGTATTCATCTTGGTTGTAGCAGGTGGTTAGGGCTTGCTGGATGGATTGCCCCGTGTCCGGGACTAAATTCATTTGTACTTCTTCTTCTTGCGTTGCTTCTTCTTACACTGGTCACTATTATCACTTCACTTTAGGTATCACGCTGTGTTACACACCGGCGCACTCGACGGTACGTGGATAGCGCTGTTTGTTACACTGTCGCTAGAGGTAGAGGAAGTAGTTTCCTCGGCTGCTCGAGTGGAACTGTACAAAATTATTGTTCAACAACTGCGGGAAGATGGCCTATCACCATATTAATATTGCGACAGTTGTTTTGTTTGTAAATTGGGAGAGCCGATAAACGCCGTTTCTCTAAGCATGACGTCCTTCCTCGTATCCACTGTCCCTGCATCCAGCTGGAGACCATGGAAAGCCGAATATGGACAGGCCATACCGCGGGATGCGAGGCGGTGTTTGCAGCACTAGTTGTGGTAGGTAGTGTCCGGTCGGTTATTCCGGGAAGTCTGCTCCAGGAATAGAGACCCTGGCTGCCTGCCCGGGGTATTAGCGGCTCCCTAGGGACCTCGCGCTATTTTGGACGCTTGCCACCAGATGGCAGAGCCTTCAGCAGGTGTTAAACTTGGCGCTGCAGTGGGATGAACTTTTGGCCATTTCTCGTACCGTGGCTCGGGGCATCTACACGACGCACATACGAGCTAGACGGGGGGCCGCGGTTCGATTCCCGAACAACCTTCCACAGTGCCACTCAGCCTGCTGTCAAAGAAGTACCGAGGAGGAACTCCATCACAGTGCCGCTAGTCGAGTAGGATCTCTACGATCTTTTCCTCCACGAAACTTCCCCACCTTTATATGCGAGTTTGAGGAATAGCGTCAACTTAACTTGCATCTGCATTAAATCCACACCACGACGTTAATTCCGAGTTCAAAGTTAATGTTCTGCAGATCTTAACGTTTCTGTGGCTTTTACTTTGAATACCTTTGAAGTTATCGATTTAAGAGACCTTTTATTACATCAAGTCATTAGCCGCTACTGTCAGATTCCCTTGGATTGTGAGCCTTTTAAGATTACCATCTTTGAGATTTTTCTTTTACTTTGGCGGGTAACTACTGATAAATGAAAATATATGTTATATTAACTTTTTTTTATTTATTTTTAACGAGTTATCCCTTCTGTCGCCGAGCCTTTTGATATTGTTAAAGTCCAGATTCGTCGGATGAGAAAAGAAGCTCTTTCCGTCTGTGGTCGTACTGAATGTTTAATCTTTGGCTGTTACTAGCTGAACTACTGGTTCACGAACTGCTCTTATTAAATAACGCGTAATATCCTCGAGCTGGTAGTAGCATCTCTGGCCAGCTGCGTGTTGACGGCGGTACGATACGATGACGCAATGACTAAGTTAGAAATGTTTAAACATTTATTTGTGTTTAAACTTTCGGCCACACAGACTTACAAAGCAAAACATGTCCCTCGATGAGTATCGTCCACCTAGTAGGCCCGCTGGAGCTTCCAGTGTTCGTGTGTTTGTATTCTTCCTCTCCATCGTCTAAGCAGCTGACGCCATCAAATTACTGTGGACTACTCCTCTAAACTTTTAGGTTGTTATTTCTGACGAATGCTAAGATTAGGCCTTATACATAAATATTTTCACTAGCTGTTAAATGTATCATGTTGATTAGTAGTGCTCTCACAAAGTTTTTGATGTTGTTCCAATGTCTCTTGTACCCGAAAAACATGTGGCTAACGTCATATACAGCATCTTCATCACAGTCACACGGTTGTGATTCTATTGCTTTGATTCTGAACAGGTGCGAAGGAAAGAAACCACTGTTAAACATTAATTTAGCTACTGTAGTTTGTAACGGTATAGGTATCGTCACATTAATTTAATAAAGTTATCAGAGACTGCAATTGTATAAATTGAATAACCAGTGTTCGGTGTTGTTTTCGCATTGAAGTAGCAAGCGAGAATTTCATTACCTGCAAACGGCGGAAGAGCGAGGCACCTAGGAGGGTCAGTGGCATTGTTCCTATAACAACAGACACACCAAACATACGGGCAGCGGTACTCCTAACCGCAGACACTGCCTCGTGACGAAATAGCACCACACGGTACATCAACGCTGGACGTACCTACATTCCCAGTCGGAACCTCTAAAGTTCCCACGGCGCGTTCCTCCTTAAGTTAGGAAGAGCTGATATCAATCAAGTAAGATCATTCAAGTATCTTGCCAGTACAATCACTGAAGACTTGAGGTGCCACCAAGAGGTAAAAACTCGCACTGCCGTAGAGAAGGAAGCGTTAATAGGAAAAGGCGGATACTAAGTGGAAAAATAGACAAAGCACTCAGGAAAAGACTTGGACAATGTATGGAGTGTGGCTCTTTATGGGGCAGAAACGTGGACACTTAGGAGAGAAGATGAAAAACAGTTAGAAACGTTTGACATGTCGACGTGGAGCAGAATGGAGAGGATAAACTGGGTGGATGAAGTAAGTAATGTTGAAGTGCTGGAAAGCGTTGGTGAAAGGAGAAAAATACTACAAGTCATAAAAGAGAAAAAGAAGAACTTGATGGGACACTTGCTGAGTGGAGAGTGCTTCCTAAAAGACGCTTTGGAAGGACTAGGGGAGTGAGAGGAAGAAGGAGGTGCAAGATTACAGACAGCATCAGAGAAAACGACAACCATATGGACGTGAAGAGATAGGCAGAAGATAGAACAGCGTGGAGAGCAGCCATGTGAAAACCTGCCCCAGGGCAGAACACTGACGATGATGATCTCGTCTTGAGATGTCTGAGGGGCCATACATCATACAGTCATGTCTGTTGTATTTTCATTTTTTTCTTTCGTGGCTTTATAGTATTGCCACTAATTTTTACACCGACATTTTGGAATCGATACTTCCCAAAAGTACTAATATGACTAAAAGTATAGCAAGAAAAGTATCTAGTACAGAAGTACCGCTGTCTAAAGAAAAGTATACTAGATACTAAGAAGTAGAGATACTCTTTCAGTATCCCTAGGTATGAGCTCTATCGGAGTTCAGGAATTAAGTCGCTTCGCGGGATTTAAACCTGCTTGCTGATGATGTGCACACACCGCATCGGAGTACCAACTTTTATTTGTTGTAACAAAGGATATAAAGAACTTTTTCAAAAGTAAATAATTTGTATCTAACGTCAGGTTAACGACGGGTTACGTACAGTACCTACTAATACTACAATACTAATATCATGCAATTAGCTATTTGATTTTGCAGAATAACATCAATAATATACCGATAGTAATATCGTGCAATTACATCCAAGATATTTACAATTAATTTAGATTGTGGCGCCAATATTTTCCATGTGCTGGTACAAAACCTTATAAATAGCATAATCTTCAGATGCAAGGAGTGAGGCAGTGCAACTGGACAACGGAATGCCTTCTTTCATGATCGCATCTAGCAAGTGATCAATCTCCATCTTATTCCGTCAAATAGCAGGTGGTTTATGTCTTCAATTTCTCCGCGAGGACATTTGGGAGAGTCTATAACGTGTAGTCTGTGAAGGTATTGCTTGAAGCAACCGTGGTTGAATTTTAGTCTAGCAATACAGGTGCTGAGTCTCCGAGAACATTTGTGTATCTCATACCATTGATGTGAGTGTATCTCTGGGTGAATGCGCCCGTAGTGTTGGCTTTGGTCAAAAGTGAGCTCTTCCATTCCGTGTTCTACTTTAGTATTATTTTGTTTTTGATCTGATCAACTGCGTCTGGAACAGGAATCACTTTATTATGTGTTGCACCACTGCGAGCAACTTGCTTGGCATACCGATCCGCCATCTCGTTTCCTAAAAGATTGCAGTGCGCTTTGACCCATTTAAATTTTAGTGTTGTTAGAGCGTCTTAACTCTTGAACCACGCTCACGATATCATATACTCGAGGGTCATTGTGCCATTGCCTGTGATGATTTTTTAGTAGAGACAGTGCCGTTCTTGAGTCGTATAAAATTATGAAGTTTTTAACGTGAGAAAACTTGGCGTGTTTAAGTGCTTCCAAGATGCCCATCAGCTCTGCAGTCATGATAGAAGCCTCCGCTGGTAACTTGAAGACCCCCTTGTCTCCGGATTTTGGTATGGAAAAGGCGCATCCAGTAGCATCAGAAAATTTGGAGCCATCCGTGTATATTTGTTCCATATGGGCTCGGTTGTGGAGCTACTGGAACACATTTGCTTTGTAGTTTTCCAAATGGGTGGAATCTTCGGTATCTATATGTACCTCCAATTTGTGATGGAGTCCCAGTACGGGGCCTCAAAGGAGGAATTTTTTTTTGTTCTGGTGCATTCTGGCACGTAGGTTCTATGTTGCTAGATACTCCACCGCAAGAGGAGACATTTCATTATTTGTCCAATAAACTTGTACTGCCGAATGTGTTGATTATCAAACCACATCCCAATATTCGCAATTTATATAATTTATGTATTTTTCTATGTGTCTGGCCATCTTTGATAGCACATTACATCGGCTGGTCCACTCCAACAGACGACGTTGTAGCATAGCAACGCCAGCTGTGTCAAAATCAGGTTTACCCAGCCAGATTAATCACATTTCCAAATTCCTGCGATGTGTTTGTGCTAAAGCGCTTCTGTGTTTCCTGCAGGAGCGATGAGGAGCCGGCCCGCAGTTCGCAAACACCACGCGAGATGTCGCCAGTACTTCCTGCGGTGAGTAGGCACAAATTAATTTCACATTAAAACTTTCTTCGCGGACTGCACCCCACGCGAAATTGATACTAACCTGTTGAAATTTGGTTTAATTGCTTCATCAATGTGTCCTCTTCACGTTTTACGCTCTTTTTTTGCGGAAAACTTACCAGGAATTTAATTAAAAATGCCGAAATATGACAGCGAAGCACAACCATTAGATGGCGCCAGCGTTGAAAAATTACTGACTCTTCAAATGTTGATTTAATCCTTTGTTGTAATGTTTTCTTACCATTTTGGCGTTTCTCTATTGTAAAAAGTCTCACAAAATTGCCAAATAGACAATGTTTATCCAAATTGTAATACGGTGATGCCCGCCACCTTATACTGAAACGAGTGAACAGAGATAATCGATTACTTCCGCTGATGGATGCCGCAGAAAGAAAATTTCGTAAACCTATCTTCTCGGCCTAGGCATAATTCAACCTAACCACGAACTCTCTGACAAAACGCAACTGTTTAGGTTAAAATGATCCCTGTATTTTTATGTTATTTTTGCAGTGCTGATAGCAGTTCGCCTCTTATATTTCAGCAATTTTAATTAAATTTTTTGAAGACTTTTCCGCAAAACAAGAGCGCAAAACGTGAAGGGGACATATTGACGAATCAACTAACCAAATTTCAACAGGTTAGTACCAATTTCGCGTCGGTTCCGAAAGGGGTGCAGTCCCCCCTCCCCTTTATTGTTAGCCTATTGACTGGTTTTGTTGCACCTCTTTCTATTTCATGCTTACCTCTTCATCTTAACCCTACTCCTATTAGCTTACTTCCTCTAATACCAGCATCATATATTATTATCTTTGGAGGACACTAGGATAACCGTGGTGCCAATATCTGATGATGGATTCTTATGTAAATCGACGGGACAAATCGAAATGAGGCATAATTTATTTGATATCTCAGAAGTGAGGTGGTTAGGTTGAAAGGCGCCCTTGACGAGGATCTGCTCCTATCATATCCCCGTCCGGGCATCCAGGTCTGGACATTCCATGGCTTCCCGAAATCACTCCAGGCGAATGCCCGGATGTTTCCTTCAAAAGACAATCCGAATTCCTTCCCGTTACACGCTTCCAGTTCTTTTACGCCTCTAATGACCTCGACATCGACGAGGCGTAAAGACACAATGCCCTTCCCCCCCAAAAATAAAAATGGAATTGTACCTCTGACTAATTTTATACAGAACTAAGATATATATATATATTTCCTTGTAGAGTTATTAAGAATCTATCATCAAATTGTGGCTCAACAGTTATCATAGAGCTACTAGTCTTTGTTTTCCTCTACAGGTTTTTCCTTCAACTGTTTCATCCATCAACTAAATAAGTGACCCACCAATATATCTTTTTTTTTCCTTTTCTTTCTTTTTTTTTTTTTACGTGCTTTGACAGTCCAGCACTATTATAACCGTGGCACCGAAATCTGATAGTAAATTTTTATGTATTTCACGAAACAAATTGAAAGTAAAGAATAAACTTTGTTGATATTTCGCTTAGTTTTCGAGATATGGAATCTCAGAAATCATTTTTTTTTTTTTGTAACAGTTTAACGTCCCTTTTTAACAACGTGGTCTTTAGAGACGGGAAAGGATGGGGGGCAAGGAATGGGAAGGAATTCGGCCATGGCCTTTTTTTGAAGGAAGCATCCCGGCATTCACCTGGAGTGATTTTGGGAAACCATGGAAAACCCAAATCTGGATGCCCGGACGGGGATTCGAACCGCCGTCCTCCCGAATGCGAGGCTCAGAAATCAGTTGGTGATGTTTTGCTTCTGGTCCAGGCCGTTTTCAATCTAAATAAAACCGTTAGGAAGAAAACAATCGTCTATTGTGCATGTCCACCGTATTTATTTTGGCGTTGTTGAATTTTGTTTTTTTGATCCAAGCCTCATTTCAACCTAATCACCTCACTTTGGAGGCAGTACGTCTAGAGAACTATGAGAGATATAGGAAAATATTATTCTCTCTTGATTATCTTGTCGAGTTAAATAAGAATCCATAGTCAAATTTCGCTTTTTTTTTTTGTAGTCCAGGCTGCATTTTAGTATAATGACCTGACTTTTGAAACAGTATATATTTAGAAGTAAGCTAAATATCAAAAAGTTTTATTTATTACTTTCGATTTTTCTCTTCGAGTTATATCAGAATCCACCACCAAACTGCGGAGCCACGGTTATCGCAGAATCCCCTGTGATGTCACAACGGATGAAAGACTCTTTGTAGTCAACTTCTCTCGAAAGATGGACTACAACACTGTAAACCTCCATAACGCTGTCTTTCATTTAATTGCGACGGAGCGCTTGCTCGGTGGCTATTTTCCCTGCACACCCATTTTTCATCTATCCTTTCCTTTTGCGCTCTACTAATTTCAACTTTAAATTATTTTAGCGTGTTTGTTAAACTATTAATCATTTCTCTTTGCTATTTATTCCAGTCCCTGACCCCCTAATCTACGAAAGAAAATCTTCCCACGCTTGAGTGTCATTTTATAGCCATAGTCATCTTTACCCTTGCATGCACATCTTCTAATTCTTTCACCAATACCTTCCACGATTCATCACCAGTATATGCCTTGTGTACTCCCATGACTGTTCACCCGCCTTCTGATTTCCGGTGAATCTCATCTAAGCTTCTTTATTTGAAAGGATCATCTACAATAAAATCAGTCCAATTATTTTCGCTAACCTCCCAGTTGAACAGGCAGGTTTTAGACCTGCAAGAAACTGCGACGATCAGGTCCTGGCATTGGCAACTCACATAGAAGCAGGATTCGAGAGACGATTGAAGACTGTTGCTGTATTTGTTGACCTTACCGCAGCCTACGATACAGTGTGGCGAGAGGGCCTGGTATATAAACTGCTGAACATTTTGAAGTTCAAATCACTTGTCTGATCAATACCATGCTAGCTAACCGAACATTCCAGGTTGTCTCAGACAGTAAGATAAACAAAGTAAGAAGAGTGAATAATGGTCTGCCTCAAGGCTCAGTTCTTGCCCCACATCTTTTTAATGTTTATATTTCTGACATTCCTCAAACAGAATCCAGATAGTTCTCTTATGCTGACGATCTGGCAGTAGTACAACAATCTGATAACGTTCAGCAAATTGAAAATAGTTTAACAGCAGACCTCAAAGCCCTGAGCAACTATTTTCGGAAATGGCGTCTCGTACCCAGTTCCAGCAAGACGGAAACTAGTGTCTTCCATCTTAACAATCGGGCGGCGAATCTCTCACTTGACGTTCTTCTTGATGGCACTCCGAACCGACACAACCCCTTCCCCAAGTATTTGGAAGTCGTAATGGATCGCACCTTGTCGTACTGTAACATCTAAACAACCTTGCAGCAAAACTAAGAACCAGGAATAATATTCTGCAGAAGTTACCTGGCACCTCCTGGGGAGCATCCGCCTCCACACTCCGCACCTCAGCACTGAGCCTTGTGTATTCTGCAGCTGAGTACTGCTCATCTGTCTGAATGAATAGCGCCCACGTCAAAAAGATCGACACAGTTTTGAACCAGACAATGCGGATAATTAGCGGATGTATTAAGACCACTCCACTGTACTGGCTACCCGTTTTGAGTAACATCGAACCGCCTACAATAAGATGACACACTCTCCTAATTGCCCAATTGTTGTAACTTGGATCTGCCCATGCATGACGACATGGATAATATATTTGTGAGACTTAAATCAAGAAATCCAAGTATAAAAACTGTAAAACAGATTATATCTGATAATTTTAATTGGAGAGAAGCTTGGAAATTGGAGTGGATAGCCTCAGCCCCACCAGAATGGCACTCTCTGTTCGACAGTCAACAGGCACTAAAGGGACTCGACCTTCCTCGCAAGACCTGGGCAGCTCTTACCAGAGTTAGGACTGGTCATGGAAGATCTGCTTCATCTTTGTATACATGGGGAATGAGAGATTCACCGAGATGCGACTGTGGTAAGGAAAAACAAACCATCCGTCACGTGACATTTGACTGCCCACTTCGAGCCTTCAGGGGATCCCCATAGATTTTATTAACATATCAAATGAAGCTTCAGATGGTTAATTTTGAATTTTAATTGTATTTAATGTTAAATTGTATTATTTTTGTGCAATGGCCATAAGCTAAATAAATATGATATCAGTTACTGGTTGTGTTTTGCGGTGATCCCCTGCAACTCGTGTTCTTGTCTGTGTGTTGACAGAGCAGCCTCGGCGCTGGGGACGCGTCGCGACGCCCGCCGTCGCCGCCGGACGAGGCGCTGGTGCGCGCGGAGCGGCTGCTGAAGGCGACCCGCCTCCAGCTGGCTGACCTGGGGGCCCCGCTGCCGCCCCCGGCCGAGCCCCGCCCCCAGCCCCCGCCAGCAGCCAGGTCAGCACATAGGATTCAACAAGAGTCGACCGATAATATCGATATGATATAGTGAAATATCGAAAACTACAAACCCCTAACCACTTAAAAAAAAAAAAAAAAAAAATCGTGCAGTTAAATATATTGGTGACAGGGACCAAACTTGACTATACTAAACTCTGATTTAGCTGGATAACGCCCTTTGCTACTCTGTGGTTGGTGGTTGGACTCTGTTTCGTGTGCGTTATTCGTTCCCCATTCATTTACGTTCACGTTGATAAAACCTGTAGATCTTTTAATCCAGTTGAAGGCAAAGGTTTTAAGTTTTAATGAAGCACTTAGCACCATTATGACAAGTACCTTTTCGTGGAACTATCAAAACAAAAATTGATGAATGAAAGAATTTCGAAAGTTGTGAAGGCGGAGTTGAAAAGTTGAAACATTTTTTATTGTTACGTATAGAATAACACCGACTATTTGGAGATTCCGATACATTTTTTGCTGGAAAATTAAATTGAAATCAATCATGATTGGTATATTAGTTGGATTAAGATATGCTCCAAATTGCAATTAACAGTTTACTCAATGTAGCCTCATTGGTACGTTTTATTTATTTGTTTATTTTTATTGGCATTTGGTGTGTACCATATGCCAATAAAAATAAACAATTAAATAAAACGTACCAATGAGGCTACATTGAGTAAGCGGCTAATCTGAACGCCTTTTCTGACAGGCAGGAACCACTCTCACTCAATCCATAAAATGGACTTCATGGGAACAGGTTAAGCAAACTACTGTTTTCAGTATATATTGACACCGAATATTTGCAGTCCTAATTTTTTCAATAAATTACCTCAAACTTATTACTTGATTTTGATTGACATACTTATTTCTAAAATAATAAATACAATTCTCGAAAAATATCGATATTATCTACATTACGGTCAATATTATCGATATCTGCTTGGCTTCGATATAAATATCGATATATCTGATATTACCTTGCATCCCTAGTTTCAACATTCACGGGAACTGAACAGTGACGATTTTGATTAATCAGGTCGACGAAAAATTCAGCATATACACTCCTGGAAATTGAAATTAGAACACATTGACGCCGGTGTGTAGGACCCACCATACTTGCTCCGGACACTACGAGAGGGCTGTAAAAGCAATGATCAAACGCACGGCACAGCGGACACACCAGGAACAGCAGTGTTGGCCGTCGAAGGGCGCTAGCTGCGCAGCGGTTGGGCACCGCCGCAGTTACTGTCAGCCAGTTTGCCGTGGCATACGGAGCTCCATCTCAGTCTTTAACACTGGTAGCATGCCGCGACAGCGTGTACGTGAACCGTATGTGCAGTTGACGGACTTTGAGCGAGGGCGTATAGTGGGCATGCGGGAGGCCGGGTGGACGTACCGCCGAATTGCTCAACATGTGGGGCGCGAGGTCTCCACAGTACATCGATGTTGTAGCCAGTGGTCGGCGGAAGGTGCACGTGCCCGTCGACCTGGATCCGGACAGCAGCGACGCACGGACGCACGCCAAGACCGTCGCATCCTACGCAGTGCCGTAGGGGACCACACCGCCACTTCCCAGCAAATTAGGGACACTGTTGCTCCTGGGGTATCAGAGAGGACCATTCGCAACCGTCTCCACCGTTAGGTCGTCTTCCGCTCACGCCCCAACATCGTGCAGCCCGCCTCCAGTGGTGTCACGACAGGCGTGTATGAAGGGACGAATGGAGACGTGTCGTCTTCAGTGATGAAAGTCGCTTCTGCCTTGGTGCCAATGATGGTCGTATGCGTGTTTGGTGCCGTGCAGGTGAGCGCCACAATCAGGACTGCATACGACCGAGGCATACAGGGCCAACACCCGGCATCATGGTGTGGGGAGCGATCTCCTACACTGGCCGTATACCTCTGGTGATCGTCGAGGGGACACTGAACAGTGCACGGTACATTCAAACCGTCATCGAACCCATCGTTCTACCATTCCTAGAACGGCAAGGGAACATGCTGTTCCAACAGGACAATGCACGTCCACATGTATCCCGTGCCACCCAACGTGCTCTAGAAGGTGTAAGTCAACTACCCTGGCCAGCGAGATCTCCGGATCTGTCCACCATTGAGCATGTTTGGGACTGGATGAAACGTCGTCTCACGCGGTCTGCACGTCCAGCACGAACGCTGGTCCAGCTGAGGCGCCAGGTGGAAATGGTTTGGCATGCCGTTCCACAGGACTACATCCAGCACATCTACGATCGTCTCCATGGGAGAATTGCAGCCTGCATTGCTGCGAAAGGAGGATATACACGGTACTAGTGCCGACATTGTGCATGCTCTGTTGGCTGTGTCTATGTGCCTATGGTTCTGTCTGTGTGATCATGTGTTGTATCTGACCCCAGGAATGTGTATATAAAGTTTCCCATTCCTGGGACAATGAATTCACGGTGTTCTTATTTCAATTTCCAGGAGTGTACATCAAATTTCATACACCGTCGTTTTCAACCTTTCTCAAAGCAAGAGCCAGTAACTGACCACTCGACCACTCAACTTATATTTTTTACCTATGTGTATTTGATTAACATTTGAGATATATCGTTGGTCCCATCCATTATCATCATAACAACCTACATCCCCTCTCTCTACTAAGAAGCTCTCATTTCTGTCGGGTGACCCGCGACATACATTTTCAAGTTAATGGTCGGCCCTTCTCTTGTCGGGTATGTACAAAGCGGCTGAAGCCTCATCTGCCGAAAATATTTCCTTCCTCCAACTCCTAACAACAGATTAGCGAACTTTGGAAGTACATATTTTATTGACATACTGTTTATCCGATTTATGAAATTGTTTATCGAATCATATATGTGATTACAAAATTTCTGTACAAAAACCTTAGACTATGGTTTACCTGTAAACTTTGGTATCCTACATATCACTGAAAATTTTTAACGAATTATCGGATGATTTGTTTGGAGAATTAGGTGGAGAATGTTATGTCTTTTACAGTATTTCGCCAAAAGCTATACAATAGTCGCGGAATAAAACGGAAAATTCATTCATTTTGAGAGTCGATGGATTTCATTTGATACCTAGGACCTAAAGGAAACGTCTTATTCATCCCCTTTTGAATTCACTATGATTATTTTCAATCCTATTATTTTTTCGAATATTGTTTTTATAATTGTGTTCAGTCTAGTAAAAACTAAAATGGTGCGCAATTTCTAAGTTCAGAAGTAATAAGGGTCTGACAGACAGAAAAATGAGCAATCCATAAGGACTGGTTTTTTTCCATCTGAAGGAAGTATTTTATTGATCAAGATAAACCTTGGCACATATGCCTCACAATCTCCATATGCCTTACAATGTCCATAGTTTTATCAGTAAGTAATAAATAAAATGGGAATAAAATTCCATAGTGCGGTATGATGTATCTCGCTTGTTAGGACTTGAATGAATTGACATTGAAATATTAAAAAAAATAGTAAGCGACAGAGGTGGCAGGGTTTAAAATTGACCTCGAGGAATATATGATTAAAAAAAACTGGCAGCGGGGTATACATTCTTTTGCAATTAAATTAAATTAATTCGTCAATTAAATATTAAAACCGTGGATAGGATCGTATATCTAAAACATGTCGCCGAATTTGAGGGTTTAATAATAAACACAGTGTGGATAGTAGAAAGGGACAAACAATACAGTGTAATGATGAAAAAATATTAAAAAAAGAAGATGAGACGTTATTTCATGTAATCTTGAAAAGGCCAAAATCGAAAAGAAGAAGAAAATGCGATCCTTGCCGTGTTTTTTATTTAATTTTTACCACTATCCGTTGAGCATTATTCAAGATTCGTCGCATATGTAAAATGTTTAACGAAATTATGTAATTATGAATATGTACAGTAAATTTAAGTAACAAAATGAGTGAATTGCAACATCGCAGGAGACGGTATTATCTTTGACTGAGTTCAGCTGTCAGGCTGTAAACTCTGTGACGGTTGCCGCGTGTCCCGGGCACATGTGATGCCCGTTAGTCAAAATTCCAGTTTTTCTGTACTATGCTAATATTTCACGAGTTATTCCATATTTGGGGAGCTGAAGCCCATCATGTGCTATGACAACAACGACACACTTTCTGTTTGTCCATGTATTTAATCTGGTAAATATTGTACAAGGTCGCTTCGATTATACTTTTATAGTTACTTCATATACTGTATGTGTAAGCAAGTATTAAACAGACGATTAAAGGAAAGAAACCCTAAACGAAGCAGTCTAACATAATCATATTATGGTTGTGTAAGCTGTATTATACCTCTACAGGACAGAGTATGTTATATATAACCGAATAGTAATTTAACTTGTTTCGCATAATGAATAGTTGGTAGAAGTAAAACATTCATAGAAAAGGTAGCCCAGTTATTAAAGCAATTATATGGACTCATTTCCATGAATTTATACGTTTACTAAAGAATTTTTGAAATAAATGAAGTTTGGCATGGACACATCACCTTCATGTTCTGTGTGTAAATTGTATTTACTTCCTATTAAAACCACACGATCATCATTCTCCAACTTAGTTTCCTTGTTATACGTAAGTATATCCAGTTTCTTAAACACTTTTCATCTATGAGAGAAGCATGTCCCAAGCATAATTTCCAGCAGGTGCCTATAGTATCCCTCACTTCATTTTTCATTAATCAAAATCCAAGTGTACGCAATCCGCAATCAATTTATGCATTGGGTGCTTAATTTTCTAACTGGTTGGTTGCCTCATGTGTTGGCCCAGGAGGTGAAAATGTTGATTCTAGAGCCACGCACGGCAGTCCGTGGCGCCACAATCTGAAGATGTATTCGTATAGAATTCGACGAAACAAATCAAAAATAAAGATTTTTTTTTATATCTCCCTTAGTTTAAGAAATATAGCATGTCAAAGATCAGTTGTATGTATACAGTAGTTCCTTGTGCTTTTGGTGACCTTTCTTCTGATGCAGGCCATATTTCAACCTAACAACAACCACTAGGAAGAAAATAAAACACCTATATTACATTTCCACCGTGTTGATACAGTGACTTTGGTGATTTTTTTTTTCCTGGTCCACTACCTCGTCACTTTCGGGATACAATATCTCGAAAACTAAGTGTGATTCCAAAATAAATAAATAAATAAATAAAAATAAAAAAAAGTATTCATTATTTTTCGATTTGTCTCGTCGAGTTACATACGAATTCATCAACGAATTTGGCTATGGCGAAATTTTTCTTCTGGTCCAGGTCACATTTCAACATAACCACGTCAATTTTGAGATAAAATATCTCGAGAACTAAGTGAGATATCAAAACGTTTTATTCTTTACTTTCAATTTGTCTCGTTGAGTTACATCAGAATCCATCAACAAATTGCGCCGCCACGGTTGTCCTAGAATTCCCGTTAAAACTAATAATAGATTGGAATTAATTTGTAGAATTAGGAAGTTTTTTTCTGGCTTTACACCTCAAGGCCATTAGAGGCAGAACAAGGAACGGGAAGGGATTCGTTCTGATCTTTGAAGGGCCTTCTGCTGGAAGTCACGTCATTCTATAACGAATAGGCTGATGATAACAAACACTCTGTGTTATCTTGATTGGTGTATATCGTAATTAAGAATGTTTACTTAGGTACTTTTTTGTATGAATATCCTTACGTTTCTTAACAAATATTGTCCATTATTGCTCTCATATTACCATCACGCACCTACTTAACCATTTCATATTTATTCGTATCTTAAATTCCTAGGTTTTCTTTTTTACCTATTTAAGATTATTAGGTAAGTGTGTTGTTCTTGTAATTAAGTTAAAAGTGATATTGTGGTAGCGTCCCGGTGTGAGGTAGACATGTTTCGGATTCGCTTCTTCTGGCAGTGGTCGACACTAGAAGTGGCTGTAATTCTAACCGTTACAAATTATAAGGGCATAATTATGGTTATTTCACTTTGTCAACAATTTTCGAACAATTATTTAGATCAGAAATGAAAGCGAGTTTTGTGGGGAACTACAAGGAACTTGGAAACTTGAAGATCCTTACATCCTGCAGAGAATTTAAATATGTTAGCAGCTTTTGTCTCAGGATGGAACATCGAGTCGAACAGCCAGTCCGCTGATGAGACTGAAAGTTGAATTAATGCTTTACAATTCCATAACGATGTATAGGTGTTGGGAACAGAGTAAAAGCTAAGTGTAGTGGAAATAGATGATCTCAGAAAATACGTAAGAACCAAGTTTCTCTCGGGGTTGAGAATTTATGAAATGCTCTCGGGTCCAGAAGATGGCGATAGTGAATGTGATAACACTTCCTTAAATTGGCTAGTTACCCAGAGAATTTCATAAAATCTCAGAAAATATTGTAGAATTTCCCGTCATGACAGCATAAGAGATGAGACAATGACGTAGACCAAGTACAGAACGAAACACAAAGTCGAAGAGAGATAGCTTACGTGGTTCTGAGTTGTAGTACAAACGAGGAATGGAAGATGCAATAATATGAATCTACTGGAAAAAGGGGAAAAGAGAGACTACAAAAGTGTTATAATGTGGGAATAAGATGGCCCGTGAATGAGAGAGGAACCGAAGAAGAAGAGAAGATATACGAAATGGGCATTGGAGTTGAGCGACAGCGGAGGGACGTAGGTCCGTTTCTAATTGTTTCAGGGCGCATTGAGTCCTGTTTAGCAAACCCGCAATCCCCGTCCGACCATTCAGATCTCATTTCCCCCGTAATCACTGGTTTCTTCAATAGGCCATTACCGTATTCATTCATTTTCCTTGTTACTCTCCTTCCAGGCTCTGACGTCGAAGAGCCGTAAAGCCCTAAGTAAAAAAAGTAATGAAAAATCTGCGGAACTAAATGTTTTTTATATTGAAATATTTTACAGATCAGCTGAGTTAAAAATGACTAAACTATATTAACGAACACCATCAGAAAATTTTCATACTTTCATCAGAAATTATGATAATACCTTTAATGTTAATAGTGTAATTGTGGATTTGGACCGAACAAGAATGAAATAAACATCGCCAAATATACAACTAACACTGCATAACTGGATAACTTGTGATAATATTGGTAGCATGGATTTTTGCAGTTAATGCATATTAAAGTGATAACAATATGGGTTATTTTTTTTTTTTTAATGCAAAAAGTAGTAAATTATACTGAGCCTTATTCTGAAGACTATTCCGTTTCAAGTTGAAGTATAACGCGTAACGGCTTGTGTCTGTGAAGCCACATTCTGTATGTTACCTTCTTTGTTGTGAAGTCTTAAGGTGTATTCGTCATGTGAAAGTAGGTGCACTGTTGATTCTAAGATCACTATGTTGAAGCAGAAATACTAATATAACCGTTGTTGTGCTCGGTTGTGTAGGATTAATTTTGCCACAGCAGTTATGTGTCGCTGTTTGCGTTTTGTTCGCAGCGGGGACCACAGGCAGCAGAGCAATGAGCCGCCGCGAGTCAAGAAGAAGTCAGCGGGGGCGCAGACGGACCGCCTGGTGAGTTCCCTGAGCTGCGCTCTAGTCGTCAAGATACGTGAGTGACACTGTCTGTGATCATGCGGTTCATAAACAAATCTCGGCCTCATCCACACACCAATTGCCTCGCAGTTCGCTATTCATACTTCGTGGTTCGATTTTGTTATGTGCATGAAATAGTATTCACGATACACGGAAGTGTAGTGGAGAATGGAGTTTGCTCTAGACTTTTGTCTTTGGAACAAGATACTCTACTAGTTACGTTGATGCGTCCACGTTTGGGGAGTGCAGATACGTCCATCCATCCCGTGCAGAATCACCATGTCTCCTAACCTACCTTATGCACATTTCTTGTGATTTATTTATTTCTCGTGTCCAGGACATTACAAGTTAAAAAAAACATTAATTAATTAATATTAAACTATAGAACACAATTAAATGGAATGTGACCAGAATTCCGCAATCTTGATGGCCTTCTCGTTTACCCTAAAAAGGTCGTCGATATTGCAGGTTTCAGGGAAATTCCTGCATATCAGAAGATGTTGGGGGTTCTGAAGCTCACCACATTCACATAGATCGTTGCCAGTAGTGTAACCCCATTTTTTAATATTATATCTGCATCGGGACACTTCAGTTCTTAATCTATTTAGAGCCTTCCATATAGCATATGGCTGGTTACACCCCACAGCCGGTGCCTCTTTGATGTCCCTCCACTGTTCTTCAGGCAACGAATTTTGCCATACTTCTAAAGGGGAAGATGTTATGGCTGTAGTTGATTGTACGAAGCTCTTCCTTGACTTCAGCCTTGTGGGTTGAGGTTCGTGTCCAAACAAAGAGTGTCTGGGGTCTGTTTCCTGTTTCCTCTTCTCCCTCTCTGCAGCTCGACGAAAACATGAAATTAGATGCCATTATCACCCCCATTTATTAAAATACGTCAGCGTTAAATTTATTTTATCATTATTTATACTTACAGCCTTATTCCTCCACCACTATTACCCTTCACCTATATAAAGTGCAAATCATAGATTATCCGATTCATTCTGCAGAAAGGTATTACAAGTGCATAGATACGCGTTGGTATAGCACTAAATAGCAGTGATTCAAAATGTCTATCGGACTGTCATCGGAACAAAGATTTTTCTCCAGTAATTCTACTTTAAAAAGTTTATCCCAATGAAGTTACGCTTTCATATGAAAAATGGGACACGTATGCTTCCAGATACCTATCTGTGTCGCAATTCAATTTTTATACTGTAACACACTTTAGCAAGGACAAAAAAAATAGTTTATAAAACCATCAGATAAATACAGTGCCTGACAGTAGGCGGGTGAGGTCTGAATGAATGGACGGGCCTCCTCCAGCATGCCGCATGAATGAATAGCCCTTGCAATTCTACTGTGGTGGACAGGCGATTACTTTTTTCTTTTTCGCACTGCCACCTCCCAAGAGAAATATTAGTATGTGGGTACGACTCATGTGAGTGGTAGAACAAGGAATAACACTTCAGTAGCGGTCTCTACAATAATTACATTTATTTAAAACAATACATAGTACCCACGTAACATCCCCTAAGCTTTCTTTATTTCTTCTAGCCAGGTCAGTTATGCTTGTGACTAATAATTCCTCCTTTATTTTCCATTAGGCTGTACCCTTCTCTCACAGGTAAGGGCGCCTAAGCAGGATCACCTGTTGACGCCGTGCTGTGCTGTGCCGCTCTGGCCGTCGTCCCAGAGTTTTGTTCGCCTCTCCCCCATCCCCGCATGTCTTGATGCCGTCATTCTGGCTGACCGTAGATTGCGCGAAATGCTGAGTGCCCAACCTACAAAGTCCCACAAGTGTATACATTCTTTGTGCTGCAAACGTTTATCTTTGTTGTCACAACTGACCTGGCTACTGGTAGCGTTGTATGAAATCATAACTCTATTCCCATAATTTACCCCCCCCCCCAAAAAAAACCAGTGGGCCACTACAGCGTGGTCCAGTTCTAAACAGAAAATTTTGGAATAACTGACCAATATTCCTCGTTTTTTTAAATGTATATCTGACTTTAGAAATAAGAAGAATGAAATCTCATTCTTTATTATAAGCAGTTAACAATATTTTTACAATTAAAAAGATTATTGATAGCAAATTTGTAAATAAACTTATATAGGATTGTAAATATCTCTTGAAAGTGTGAAGAATCCGTTAAAGTTGTGGTGCAGCTATAATATTTAATGATTAAAGGATAAGCATAAATTACTACCTTTAATTTATTGCGAACATGTTTGTTTCGTTAATTGGTATAACTATAGAAACGCTCCATAAATGTATGATAATGGCCAATAAGGCAGATTCTGCATGCCACCCGTGCGCCAGGCGGTATGTATGTATCGCCTAGCTCGTGGAGTATCTTCTTCCAGAGATAAAAGTGAGAAGCACACCCATTTCTCCCCCTACTCAAAAGTACACACAACGAACTATCAAATAATGTACAAATTTTGGTATTTATTTAAACTTTGGTGAAATATCTTGCAATGACTCGACAACCTAAAGCGGCTTATCGACTAACAGTTAGCAGTGTCATTGTTAGTATTTTGCGCATCTTAATCGGTTCCTGGAAACATCTGTCTCAAGACTCCGTTGAAAAGCGCTTCAAAGACACTTTCACGGAATAGTAGTTTTATTCGTCACAAATAATACACCGTAGTCTAAATTGGAAACGATGTCCTCCACAGATCATGTTTTTTAAAAATTATTTTTGCTAGGCCGGACTGGGATCGTTTAGTGATTCAGTTACAGATCATTAAACCACAAGTATGTTGTAAAACACTTCAGTTGTATGGTGGGTTTTGTATGGTAGTTCACTCAACTCGAACTCAGTGCATAAAACTCATAAAAGTTCTGTAAATTATTCATACACAGTTCCTGAAACAGGTTAATTATTTTAAATAGTTCGTTGCTGCCGCGGTCGCCAGGTGATGTACCAAGCCAGCCATAAGCCGGAGGTGGGTGACAAATTAAAGCAAAACAAGGTCACCAAGTACGTTTCAACAACTTCAGTCCACCACAAATTTATTGTAAGATCTTAAAAAATCGAACTGGTTGGCCACCACGAAATTTTACATACAGAGGCTAATCGAAACTTCATCATTCCGTAGATTGCAGAATTCTTTAAGAAAAAAGGGAATTAATAATCGAGTCCGCTTTCCACCAAGTTACTTTACTGTCACAGGTAATGTTCTGCTTCACTTCTGTATTGTTCACAGCTTTACATATCACACGTACTGCTCCAGCTAAACACATGAAGTTCTCTTCTTGATACTAAATAAACCGCACAATTCCTGTAGCGTTTCCCGCCACGCCACCCAAGTCGCCCGCTACCACACTTAGGTCATAGACTGACTTAATGTATTAGTCCGCTACTCAGGTACTACTTACAGGTCGGCGGAAGGTGCCTGTGACGTCATACTCCATATCTACCGAATACGATAATTCTTCTGGTTTTCTTTTTCCAGAGAAAACTGAAAAAATTATCATGGAAAAAAAGAACAGCAAATTTCAAATTACAACTCTAGACTAACCTACACGTATGTAAACTTCCGGGTGGCCAGCCGTCTAAACTAATTACTACAAAAAGAAACAACTGAACATACACCTTGAAAAAAAAAAGGAAACAAACAAATCAAAATACATACAAAGAAAGAAAAGAAAGCACACAGTAAATTTGTACTGTATTGTGATCACAGTTCTCGCACAGACTGTCTGTATACAAGAAAAATACCCTGAAAGAAAACACCTACAACAGGTAAACAATACTATTGCCTTTATTGCCGGCTCTATGGTTTGAGTCATCGGCTACGATTCACTATTGAGGTCAGTCACCTCTAGACTGCTACCATCTGTGGAGGCACTTCATACACACTTTACACTGCTGTACACAGCCTACTGCTGCTGTTAGACTTTTGACATTTCTCAGGCAAGGAAAAACAAAGGAAATGTTGTTTTATTTTTTGGCCTTAGCCGGAAAATCAAGGATTTTCTCGCCATAGCGAGCAACAGGCATATGCCATAGATTAAAAAAGATAAACAAGGATAAAAGGTGTCTCCTATTTCAGTCGCTTACTGCTCCCTGAAATAGTTTGTACAGTCTAAGTGCCGTCACATTGAAGGTACCCCTAATATTCTGGTCACCTGGGTACACTAGAACCTAGGAATTTCCCCTAGGGCAACTTGAAATCCTATAAGGGCCTTCATACAGATACTTCATTATTTAAACTTGAGGATTTATAATGAGTCTGCGCCAACATGCAACCTTTAGTCTCCAATCAATATATATATATATTATTGATTGTATCTTCGTATTAAATAATGATTAATAATTAAAAATGTAAATACTCTGAAATTGTAAATATAACGAGTTCCACAGACGCTTTTAATATTGTACTGGGTAGTTGTAAGCTCTTAGGTTTAAGTAGGATTAGTATTGTTTTTGGAGAGAGGAAATATTATTGTCTTTAGAGAGAAAGAGAAATACGTGCAGAAGCACGTACAAAAAGTCTTGCTGCGGCTGTGGTGTAATTTTAGGAACGAAATGTATTAAGTGGTGATGTTTGTAAAACGGTGTTAAGGTTGTGATATTAAAAGTGAAGTATACCTATGTACTATCGCTTTTCATTTAGTCGTTGCCAGACCTATAAAAGTTATTAAAATCGTTGCGCTTAACATTACGGGCCGGGTTTCCAAGCAAAGATATTCTTGGAACCGAATTGTTACTTTATTAATTAACATTTTGGAGCTAATCCTCCCAGTACGCCCTTCTGAGCGTACAAAACTGGATATAACCTCCCAAATGCATTAGCCTCACACAGTAATTAGTTTTACTGTTAAGAGAGAAGGGGAGGTTACAAACACCAGATCTTCCACTTGTAGTCAGTGGCCTTCCTTCTTTGTCATGCCGCTTCTTTCTTCTCTAAGCTTCATTCCTCATCTTCCCTACTTTTCCACCGGTCCATCTTCTTTTCTTCTTCAATGTATCGGGACTGTTTTATGTGTCCACCGCCTTCTTTATTATCTTCTATACATTTCCACCTTATTGACTTCCAGTCGATCTTCTTTTCTTCCTCAATCAATCTGGACTTTTTCAACATTGCACCACCTTGTCTATATGTTCCGCTATCGAAGGGTATTGACTGCACACCCTCGTAACACTTCTCTGGTACTGGGTCCACTTTGCCTCCTCTGTTTGTAGCACTCGCGCCAGGTGCCGACACTGCCTCTATAAACTGACTGGTATACGCGGGCTGGCTGCCGCTGCGCCCGCCTTCTCCACTATTACTATTGACATACTGCTCCCGCACAATTTAAACCCTATCCAGGATCACCTCACCCGTTACTTCAGATCCTTCGACTTCTACCTTCATAATTTCATTCTTTTGTAATTTTACATGTTCTCTCTAAATATGGCTGAAAATTGTCTCGTCTTCTATCTCAAAAATCCTATCCTGGTCGTCTCCTCCGACATCTTATTCCTCTTCTTTGTCTCCTGTTTATTTTCATTATCAACTTCCCTCTCTAGATGCACTTCCGGTTGATTCTTCTTCTTCCTTAAACGTGTTCTTTCTTCCTTGACTAACGCTATTATTGGCGTGTTTGGCCTCCTTGCTGCTCTGCCGCTGGTGAGGTCCTACCAGTGACTGGCACTAATTTAAATGTTTCACTGCGTCCTATATTAATTAAACACTCTCCGGCTTCCTGACACATCAAAATGTCACTTTCTTGGGACGTTTCGAGGGAAACGATCTCCATCTTCATTTTTAACCATATGCAAATCCTTAGTGTCCTTTGTGGTCATAAATTGTTGGAAAAATACACAGTTATGGCACTTGAAGTAAAAGTGATCTTGACAAGGATAACAAGTCATTTGTTAAAAAAGGGGACCGATATTCAGTGATGCATATCTTCAATAAGTTCCAAACAAATCTTAAATGTCTAGCAGATGATGAGATTAAATTCAGAAAAAAATTAAAAGAATGAACGCCAGTAGATTGTGTAACTGTAGTTGACGTAATTAATGTACCATGTGCGAGGTGTGTGCAAAAAGAAACCGAACTAATTAAAAGCGCGCCAACGGCTGCAGATAAAATTATCTGACTTCTATGCCCACTAGTGACATCTCTCGGCAAGAGATTGCCTCTTGTCGCGCTATGGTCGCTGCATTAGTTTACGAGTGACAGCCGGTTGAGTGAGGTCGTGCGCAGAGTGCTCGTCGGATTTGTGAGAAAGCGAGAATGAAGGAATTGGAGAAGCAACGCGTCTGTGTGAAATTTGTATTAAACTTGGGAATACTTTTAGCGAGACACTTCAAATGCTTAAACAAGCATATGGGGTTGACTGCATGATCCGAAAACAGTGCTATGAATGGTTTAAGCGCTTTAAGGAGGGCAGGAGTTCGGTTACCGACGATCCAAAATCTGGTCGACCCTCCACATCAACAGACGACCACCACGTTGAGAGGGTTTGCACTGTGATTCTTGAAAATCGCCGTTTGACTGTCTGTAAGGTTGCTGAAGAAGTTGGCATAAGTGTAGGCTCATGCAATCACATCCTGAGAGAAAAACTTGGAATGCATAATGTCAGTGCAAAACGGGTGCCGCGCTTGTTGACGGACGAGCAGAAGGAGAATCGAGCTATGATCTCTAAGGAGTTGCTTGAAAAAGCAAATGATGACGAAAACTTCCTCAAGAACATCATTACAGGCGATGAAACATGGGTTTATGGGTACAATGTGGAAACGAAGAGGCAGTGGGGGAAAGGATCTCCTCGAACAAAGAAAGCGCGGATGAGTCGGTCGAACATCAAGGTGATGATGGTCGTGTTTTTTGATTACAAAGGAGTTGTACACCATGAATTTGTACCACGTGGTCAATCGGTAAACAAGGAAGTCTACCAGAAAATTCTGACACGATTGAGAGATGCTGAGCGTTGGAAAAGGCCTGAATTGTGGGAGAATCAGTCGTCGATGTTGCACCAATGCAACGCACCCGCTCACGTATCGTTGTTTGTCACGAATTATCTGGCAAAACATCGCACTCCCGTTGTGTCTCAGCCACCCTATTCTCCATACTTTGCTCCGGCAGACTTTTTTCTCTTCCTAAAACTGAAAAACACTTTGAAAGGACGTCGTTTCCAGACCATAGAAGAAATTCAAGACATTGCGACGAGAGAACTGCGCGCCATCGGAGAAATTGCATTCCAGGAGGCGTTCCAAAACGATGGCACCGATGTATTGATAGTGGAGGACAGTACTTTGAAGGGGACAGTGTGTAAAAGTTAGCATGATGAGCAATAAAGCAATTGCAGCAGAAGTTCGGTTTCTTTTTGTACACACCTCATATGCTACGATGTACATCTTCTGAAGTATGTATCACAGTTGTTTAACAGTAAATTTACAACTCTTCAGATATCACAGAGCCAGTCCCTTATATTAAATTCATTAACAAATGAATCCTTTGGATTGGATTGTCTAATTGTTTGTGGGTTATAACAACAAAATAGCAATCCTATTCCGTTTTTTATAAGATGGGTTTATTGATACAATTCCTTGGGACCATTGATAATCCCTATTAAGGGCGGATCCACATCTGACCGTCCTATTCCGGCGGTTTTGGCTGCCACGTATGTGGCTGTTGTCGCTGGGTGGTGCCTGATCGCTTTTTCGTTTGTCAGAATCCGCGTCCCTCGCCGAGACCGAAGAAGGGTCTGCAGGGAGCAATCCTGAAGACTGGTCGTCACCTGAGCGGGGCTCAGCACGTGGCGCACGGCATCAGGTCGGCTCTGCTGATGAGTCAGCAGCGGCAGCAGCAGGAGGAGGAGGAGCTGCGGGAGCAACAGCTGCAAGTGGACAGCGACCACCAGCAGGAGCAGCGCCGCGTCAGGAGCGGCAGGCACCTGCCGGGATGCAGGTAGCTCTTCCTCCATTACGCGGGAGCTGCAGGTTGGCGCCCAATGTGGGGCACACTCCAGTACCGAATATCCTATCCAGATATTAATTCCTGTTGTTGACATTCATATTTCTTTACTCTTCCTAAATTCTTTCTTTCATCATTATTAGTTCACTATAAGGTGCCAGTTTTCTCCGGATGTAATCAACTGTTTTATTTCTTCATTTCCAGACCTTTCATAATATACCAATGCTGACACAAAAACTATCCCAAAAGTTTGTAATTAGCTGCCATTATTTGTAATGTCAGTTCTAAATTATTTGTTGTTTAAAATTATAAAGGAACAGAGCAATATCATCGAGTAAAATGTGATATACAGTGTACACGCATTCTACCTCTATCATGGCTGGACATACACTTCCATACAATATATAAAAAATATCGACATGGATCGCGGCAAATCTCCTCGCTTACATTGTATCCCTGCTTACACTGAGTGGCAACTCAAAATTTTATTTCTGGTTCGACTATTTCACGGATTACGCTGCTATTTACATTTCCTAATTGGAATATTTCTAGCTCAAACAAAGTAATATATGTGTAAAGTTTCCCACTTGTGGCTTAGTCTGTGTATTATTTATGACTATATTGTGATAGTGTGTGCCACAAGCTATTTGCTAGACACTGACTCTATCGGCTGTCTATCAAGTTTTTAGGTTCCTGGGACAGGCACGTGAAACTTTATTGTTGCAGATACTTCCTCGACGGGGAGCAGAATGCGGCTGTCTTCCAGTTCGCGAGGAGAGAGGAGGAGAGGCAGCGCGCCGACGCGGGCAAGACGCCCAGGCTGCAGCTGCAGAGGCTGCCAGCGCTGTCCATCAAGCGGGAGCTCCAGGTTGGCTCCCAATGTGGGGCTCACCTCAGTACTGGATAGCCTATCGAGTTTTTAATTCCTGTTGGCATTCATTTTACATATTTATTGATTCGTTTAGGCCAACTAGAACCACGTTAAGCATTTGTGCATTTGGCAGCGAGTTTCTTCTTTCTTTGGGTCCAGAACTCCTTCATTCGTTTTGAATGCGCCTGTTTGCGCTCCTCTGTCCAGAGTGTTCCGCGTCTTCTGTTGAAATCCTCGTCTCGGCTTGCCCCACTTGTCATTAACTTCTTCCGAAATATATCTATGTTGAGAGCATCTTCTGTTTCTAGCCCCATCAAATGAAGATATTCTTTAATATTTACAAACCAGTGAATTACAGTTTTGGGTCTGGAATCAAATAAATTAAAGATTTTTTTTGTTAGTCTGTTCTACTCCATCCGTTTGAGGTGGCCATAGAATCTAGCCCGTCTTTTGCGGATTGTTTCAGTGATTTTCTCTATTTTGCTATAGACTTCTTTGGTGGATCTCTTTTGATGGACGCCATTCTTGGAACCCAGAATTCCTCTAATAATTTTTCTCTCTTTTTTCTTCAGTTCTCCCAGAAGTCCTTTATAGGTATTCAGGAACAAGGTTTCAGCTGCATACAAAACTACTGGTTTCAGAACTGTTTCTTAATGACGTATTTTAGTATTTTGTGAAAGACATTTTTTATTGTAGATCATGTCTCGAAGTTTGGTAGGCTATTTATAGTTTACGAATCCTTTCCCGAATAGCTTCTTTGTCCAATCCGTTTTTCATAATGATCTCACCAAGGTACTTAAATTTTTTCTCTTGATTAATGTCCCCATATTTGGTTTGAAGTTTTGGTGGAGCATCCTTGATGTTAGTCATTAATTTTGTTTTCTCAAAAGATATCTGTAAACCCGTTTGATCAACAATTTCCTTCAGCAAATCAATTTGAATCTGAGCAGTTTCTAAGTCATCTGATACGATAATGATGTCATCGGCAAAAGCCAGAGTGTCTATTGTGATCCCTTTAGATTTAGTTCCTATTCTTGATGGGATGTAATCAATTTCCTTTAATTTTGTTCGCCAGGTCTGAATGATCTTTTCGAGAACACAGTTAAGAAATAGTGGAGACAGACAGTCACCTTGCCTGACTCCAGTTGGATCTGACAGACATCCTAAAAACTTAACTTTTGATTTCGTATTTGTCAGTGTGTATCTCATTATAGCCAATAATTTTAGGTCAACTCAAATTCATTAAGGATCTTCAACAGTACTTCCCGATCTATTGAGTCATAAGCTTTCTTAAAGTCCACAAAAACTGACACATACAGCTTTGACTTGAGCGTATAGTATCTGATGATCGTCTTGAGGTTGTGGATCTGTTCCGCTGTTGAGCGATTTTTTCTGAAGCCCCCCTTCACCTATTTCATTTTACTTTACTCATCCTAAATTATTTCTTTCATCATCAAAGTATTAGTTCAGAGTAGTTTTAAATATGGCTTCTTTAATTTAGTACATCAGTTATAATAATTCTGGGTTATCATGCTCGATCCGAGGACGCAGTTCTGCCCTGGAAGAAGACCCCTGAATGAGGGTCGAAACGTTGGCTACAATGAACTTGACTCGGCGCCACCCGGACAGCCAAGAATCAATTCATCCATGGTCTTTAGTTCTATAAGTTTTGTGATGTTTTTTTGTCAGGACTATATCCAGTACATCTGGTTGACTTTGGGCGTTAAATGGGATGTATGTGGGATCTTCCGGGCCGAGGATCTCGACGTTCCTCCTTCCTGCCAGTCGTAGTAGTTATTCCCCTCTGGCATTATTTCTTCTGGAGTTCCACGCTTAGTGTGTGGTGTTTAGGTCCGCTCCTGTGATCTCCTTGTTTCCTGTTGCTAGGAGCTCGTGCAGGTCCACTTCGTTTAGGTTTCCGTAGGGAGGAAGGTTGGACGCAATCAGTACATTGTGGCCTTGTTGTGTGTGTATTTTAATCGCTGTGGCTTCTGTTTCTACAAGCTGTGGTGTCCTCAGTGGCTCGTGTGTGAGATTTTTCTTGACTATCACTGCTGTTCCGCCCCTCGCCTATCGATTCTATCTTTCGATAGACCTCGTAACCGGTGAGTCGGAAGCTGTCCCTCGGTTTAAGGAAGGTCTCTGACACGAGGGCTATCTCTACTTCCTCTCACTTTATGAGCTCTAGCAGTCTAATTCGTTTGTTCTTTATATTGTTACAGTTCCAGACTGCAATTTTCAGTTTGTTTTTTGGTGTGTGAGCCATTAGTCCATTAAACTCATTACGCCTTCCAAGAGGGCGATTCGCTTATTCCATATTCCTCTGGCTCTTTTGAACTTGTTCATTGTTTTCTTCAACATCATCATATACAGTATATTATTTCTATAAGGTATTTTTTTGTCACAAGCCTATATCTTCCTTCATACTTAACCGAAATCAATGAATGAGGTGTCATTTTAAAGCTTATGGTCTCCACTTTGGTGAAATCGTATTTTAAGGAAGAAAGTTTTCAGAATTCGACCCTTAAAGGGCAAAAATGTAAATTTTTCTAAAATGCTGTTTTCTGTGTTACGAGTCAGTTATCTCCCTGGATACCTATCTGAAACCGTTTTATGAAGTATCGTTTTAAAGATTAAGATCTCCGCTTTCGTGACGTCATATATTAAGCCAGAAAGTTTTCGGAATTCAACCCTTAAAGGGCAAAAGTATCAATATTTTTGCAATGCGTTTTTGTGTCACGAGCGATTTATCTCCCTTAATATCTAAACGATATAGATAAATGAGGTATCATATTAAACAATAAGGTCTCCGCCATGGTAACATTATATTTTAAGAAAGGGATTTTTCGTAATTTGACCCTTATAGGGCAAAAATGTCACTTTTTCTAAAATGCGTTTTTTGTATCTCGAGCCATTTATGTCCCTGGATATCTAACCAAAATCGATAAATGAGGTAGGATTATGAGGAGTAATTTCTCAGCTTAGTGACATCATATTTTAAGAAAGAATGTGTTTGGAATTCAACCCTTAAAGGGAAAAAGTATAAATTTTTCTATAACGCATTTTTGTGTCACGAGCGATTTATCTCCCTTAATATCTAACCGATATAGATAAATGAGGTATCATATTAAAGAATAAGGTCTCCGCCATGGTAACATTATATTTTAAGAAAGGAATGTTTCGTAATTCGACCCTTATAGAGCAAAAATGTCACTTTTTCTAAAATGCGTTTTTGTATCTCAAGCCATTTTTTCCCTGGATATCTAACCAAAATCGATAAATGAAGTAGGAGTAATGACTGAACTTGGTGACATTATATTCAACCTCACTATTCATCGCATTTTATTCGCGAAATTTTCGCACGGGTCGTCTAGTATATATTATTTCTATAAGGTATTTTTTTGTCACAAGTCTGTATCTTCCTTCATACTTAACCGAAATCAATGAATGAGGTGTCATTTTAAAGCTTATGGTCCCCACTTTGCGCACATCACATTATAAGAAAGGAATTTTCGGAATTCGACCCTTAAAGGGCAAAAATGTTAATATTTCTAAAATGCTGTTTTCTGTGTTACAAGTCATTTATCTCCCTGGATACCGATCCGAAATCGTTTAATGAGGTATCATTTTAAAGATTAAGGTTTCCGCTTTAGTGACGTCATATATTAAGACAGAAAATTTTCGGAATTCGACCCTTAAAGGGCAAAAGGATCAATATTTTTGCAATTCGTTATTGTGTCACGAGCGATTTATCTCCCTTAATATCTAACCGATATAGATAAATGAGGCATCATATTAAAGAATAAGGTCTCCGCCGTGGTAACACTATATTTTAAGAAAGGAATTTTCGTAATTCGACCCTTAAAGGGCAAAAATGTTAATTTTTCTAAAGTGCCTTTTTTGTATCTCGAGCCATTTATCTCCCTGGATATCTAACAAAAATCTATAAATGAAGTAGGATTATAAGGAGTAATGTCTCAGCTTTGTGAAATCATATTTTAAGAAAGAATGTATTTGGAATTCAGCCCTTAAAGGGAAAAAGTATAAATTTTTCTAAAACGCATTTTTGTGTCACGAGCGATTTATCTCCCTTAATATCTAACCGATATAGATAAATGAGGTATCATATTAAATAATAAGGTCTCCGCCATGGTAACATTATATTTTAAGAGAGTAATTTTTCGTAATTAGACCCTTATAGGGTAAAAATGTTAATTTTTCTAAAATTCGTTTTTTGTATCTCGAGCCATTTATCTCCCTGGATATCCAACAAAAATCTATAAATGAAGTAGAATTATAAGGAGTAATGTCTCAGCTTTGTGAAATCATAATTTAAGAATTAATTGTTTTGGAATTCAGCAATTAAAGGGAAAAAGTATAAATTTTTCTAAAACGCATTTTTGTGTCACGAGCGATTTATCTCCCTTAATATCTAACCGATATAGATAAATGAGGTATCATATTAAATAATAAGGTCTCCGCCATGGTAACATTATATTTTAAGAGAGGAATTTTTCGTAATTCGACCCTTAAAGGGCAAAAATGTTAATTTTTCTAAAATTTGTTTTTTGTATCTCGAGCCATTTATCTCCCTGGATATCTAACAAAAATCTATAAATGAAGTAGGATTATAAGGAGTAATGTGTCAACTTTGTGAAATCATATTTTAAGTAAGAATGTATTTCGAATTTAGCCCTTAAAGGGAAAAAGTATAAATTTTTCTAAAATGCATTTTTGTGTCACAAGCGATTTATCTCCCTTAATATCTAACTGATATAGATAAATGAGGTATCATATTAAATAATAAGGTCTCCGCCATGGTAACATTATATTTTAAGAGAGGAATTTTTCGTAATTCGATCCTTAAAGGGCAAAAATGTTAATTTTTCTAAAATTCGTTTTTTGTATCTCGATCCATTTATCTCCCTGGATATCCAACAAAAATCTATAAATGAAGTAGGATTATAAGGAGTAATGTCTCAGCTTTGTGAAATCATATTTTAAGAATTAATTGTTTTGGAATTCAGCAATTAAAGGGAAAAAGTATAAATTTTTCTATAACGCATTTTTGTGTCACGAGCGATTTATCTCCCTTATTATCTAACCGATATAGATAAATGAGGTATCATATTAAATAATAAGGTCTCCGCCATGGTAACATTTTATTTTAAGACAGGATTTTTTCGTAATTCGACCCTTAAAGGGCAAAAATATTAATTTTTCTAAAATTCATTTTTTGTGTCTTTAGCAATTTATCTCCCTGGATATCTAACCAAAATCGAAAAATGAAGTAAGATTATGAGTAGTAATATCTCAGATTTGGTGACATCATATTTTAGGAAAGAATGTTTTTGGAATTCAACCCTTAAATGGAAAAAGTATACATGCTTCTATAACGCATTTTTGTGTCACGTGCCATTTATCTCACTTGATATCCAACCGATATAGATAAATGAGGTATCATACTAAAGATTAAGGTCTCCGCCGTGGTAACATTATAATTTAAGATAGAAATTTTTCGTTATTTGACCCTTAAAGGGCAAAAATGTCAATTTTTCTAAAATGTGTTTTTTGTGTCTCTAGCCATTTATCTCCCTGGATAAACAATCAAAATCGATAAATGAAGAGTATTATTGATGACATAATATTCAACCTCACTTTTCTCGGAATTTTTTTTTTTTCGCGAAATTTTCGCATGGGTCGTCTAGTTTTAAGGAATTTCTGTAGGCCATTGCCGAAAAAGCTTGTGCTAGCGTCTTGATCTTCGTTGTCTTCTTCCTCCTTTGCTCTTTTGTTTGTTTTCTGTCTTTGCTCTCTGTTTCTCTGGCTATTTAGACCTGATGCTGTGTCCGCGTATATTGTTTTTTCCTTGTTACTTTTGGTTTGGTATTGGCTTTCTCTTGTGGTTATTTTTCCACTGGTGGTTGGGTGTTCTTCCTTCTTCTTAAGGTTCTCTTTTTGGTTTTCTTTATTGCGTATTAACGCGTTGGGTCGCAACAGTTCCTGAAACTTCGAGCATCCCCTCCAGGACGCTGCATGGTCGTCCAGATGGTTTATGCATTTTGCTTTCTCTTTTTTGGGTAGCTTGTGTTCTTTACTGTGACATGCTTGGGCAAACTTGACACATTGGCTTGGCAGCTTCTGTAGCGCGCTGCGTATGCGTCCATAGAAGAGCATGTAGAGCATTTGCACATATGGCGAGTAATCTTCTAAAAAGAAAACAAATCGCAGTCCAAGTTTTCCTTCTCTAGCTGAGAATTTTCAATCTGAATCAACAGGTTTTTTTATATTTCCCCCCCCTAAGCTCATTCTCTCATCACTGCAATACGAGAAGGAGGAAATGCGACCAGTAAAGCAACCAAATATGTCGCTTATTAAACCCTTACACACTGATAGATTAATGTTGACCCCTCAACAGTTATAGTGAATGTCCCAAAGTCTTATGATCGTATTTTTCTTAATATTTATTTCTAAGTCGCCGGTCATAAGCTAAAATAGCTTCCTCCAATATACCCGATAGTAAAATAAGATCCTTTGAACAAAAAACACTTTTCATCATAACTGTCCCTTCATTAATTTAGTAAAAACCAATATTTCGATTAAAATACTAAATCATGATACTTAAACAAAAACCATGACAGAGTTTTGTCAATTAGATACGTGGAATATTATTCTTGATTTAGAAAAGACAGTCTGATTCTGGGGAAATGACTTTTGGTGTCGCGGCAAACCACAGAATGCAGAAATACCGTGAGTTTAATAAATTATCCTGCAGAACACCCGTCAGAAGCAGTGCACAGTACAGTGGTCGTGTCGCCGTGTGTCCAGGTGCAGTGGGGGCCCAGTGTGAGCCTGCCGCGCCCCGGGGAGCCGCCCCCGGCCCCGCCGCCCCCGGGCCACAACATGAAGCTGGTCGACGTCCGGTACGAGGGTGGCGCGATGGGCCCGCGGCCGTCCTTGTGGGACCACGCGGCGCCGCCTCGACAGGTGAGTGGGCAGCCGCACGGCACATACGTACGTCTCCTGCACCGGCGCTCCACAGTGACGCCTCCCGTGTCCGCAGTTCCCAACTGATCCTGTCGACACGTCTGCCGTCCGAATGGTCCCGGTCAGAGAGTCTTCCTACGTGCTGGAGAAACCGACGTCCGACACGTTTGCATGGCGCAGTTCCACCGAGCGACATCAGCAGCCGCACCCAGCTGAGGTCGTCCCCCGAGACGGTTCCGCTGCTGCCGGTGGGCCCTCCTCAGTTCCGCGGCAATCTTCTACTGCTCCACAAGAAATGCCGAGATCGTCGGACGTCACCCTCCAGCAGATCCTCAAAGCGAGAACTGGATCGTCCCCGAGTCAACGCCAATCTTCTACCGCTCCACAAGAAAAGCAGGGCTCACTGAACATCACGCGTCGACAGGTCCCCAAAGCGAGGCGTGGGGCGTCATCCAGTCAACGCCATCCTTCGACTGCACCACAGGAACAGCAGGGAGCGCCAGACATCCCCAGTCATCAGGATTCCAACGCCCCCTCTCGAGGACTGCCGGGCACCACTCGTCGACCCGGTCCCACCCGACCCTCCTCAACTCAACCCCAACCTCCCACCACTCAGCACCAACAGGTGGCTGGGGAGACCGCCCACCAGCGGGCGTGCAGCGCGGCGAGGAGCGGGCCTGCTCTGCAGCCCTGGAGACAGGAGCCCGACCCGAGAGGCAGGTCTCTCAGACGGAAGGCGTCGCCTACGCGCAGGCTCCCGGCTCAGAAGACGCCTGCGTCACCGGTGCGGAGCGTGCCGGAAGTGCCGGCACCCAGAAATAAAACAGCAGGTCAGTCGCGCTCAGTTGTAATGGTATAGCTAGACAAATATGTGACTGGGTTGCAAACTTTTTGAAGGGTAGAACACAGTGTGTAGTTCTCGACGGTGAACGTTCGTCACTGACCAAAGTGAGGTCCGGGTTACCCCGGGGAAGCTTGATAGGGCCTCTGTTGTTTCTCATATACATTAATGATTTATGCAACGTAATAAGGGGGAAGAAAAACTCTTTGCCGATGACGCTATTATTTATCATGAAATAAAAACTCAGGACGACTACGCTTTGTTTCAAGCCAATATTATGAAAATAATCGCTTGGTGCAAAGACTGGCAGCTGGAGTTAACGCTAAAAAATGCGAAGTCATGCATATAAGCAAAAAAGCGACACCATTTAGCTCTGAATATAAAATTAATGGCACTGTCCTTAGATCAGTAGATTCTGCTAAATACCTAGGGTAATAATTTGTAATAATTTGTCGAGGAATGAACCTATCGAGAATGTGATTGGGAAAGCAAATCGTATGCTCCGATTACTAGGTTGTAATTTAAAACAATGTACACTGGAAGTTAAATCGATTGCATACAAAGCTCTGGTGCTTCATCACTAGAATATTGTTGTTCTGTGTGGGGTCCCAATCAGAATGGGTTAACAGATGCATTCGACAAGGTCCAAAGAAGAGCCGCCCGATTTGTTACAGGTATATATAGCTGGAGAGAAAGTGTAAGTGTAATAAAATCATGACTGACCTATTGCAGGATGACAGCAAACATGTATTACTACCAGCTACATTCCTAACTAGGAATGACTGAGAAAATAAGAGAAATCAGAGCCAGAACCAATTCATTTCTATTCTGGTTTTTTTTTTTTTTTTTTTTTTTTTCTTTTTTTTTTTTTCATTAGCGATTAGGGAGTGGAATGGGAAGGAGTTATTGAGCGAGTTAAGTTAGATTCTGATAGGGTTAAGACTTACTTTTATATATATATAATTTGGATTGTGAGTTGACTGTCGGCTGCTGGCGTGCAGCCATCTCACTTCTACTGTGGAAGAGCCATACTCGAAAATTCTATTCTTTGTGCGCTCGTGTTTTTTTCGTGTACCAATGCCGCAGGAATCCCCTTCTTTGGTAAGCGGTTTTTTTTTTATCCTATCCTAATGTTCTATATATATATAATTTATCATATAAAATTGTATATCAGAAATAATCTGTTATAGTTTGAATTTCTTGAACACACCCTCACCACATATAAAAACCACTGTTGTCCTTTGTTGAGAAGTAAGTGAACTTTTTCAATTTCTGATCAGACTTAAAGAACTGTACTCATCTATACAAAAACAGAAACAATAACTACGTAGTTATATCCTTGTATACATTTTATGATGACTGCTGAATGACCTTATTATTATGAGTAGTATGTAAGTTACCACTATGCCATGGTTACTAAATCTTGGGAAACTGTGAAAATTTATTGGGATTAAAAGTATCCTATATTTTTACCAATGAGATGAGTTATTACTGTGTGTAAGATTTGCCACATACACTACTTAGTTTTTATTATTATTATCAATTAGTTGCGATGGAGCACATGCTACAGTGGCAATTCCCCTTGTCATTTGATTACCCCCTTTTTATTATTATTTTCTAATTAAATTTTGTTATATACTTTGAGTGTTAAATTTCACCTCCATCTATATAAATGATTTACAAATATTAATTTCAAATACATTCAGCATTTTGGTAAACTATTCATAATTTCACTAGTAAATTTATTCCAATCCCTGACACACCGACAAAAGAAAATTTCCCCACTGCCTCATCTATGAAATCAAGTGCCAGCTTGTTGTAATCTCTTCTCTTCCATGAACAATTCCTAACTCTTTGACCAACATCCTTTCAAGCTACATCACCAAGCACTTCCTTCACCCTGCTCCTGCCTTCCAATGCTCCCAGTCCACCTCCATTATCATATCAGATACTGAGTGGGACTTGTGGTAATTTGCACAAACAATTCTAGCTGCTCTTCTTTGAACACCCTCCAACTCCTGCATTTGTTACTTAAAATGTGGGTCCCATGCGTGAAGTGTCCAGAGACACCACAAGGTTCAAAAATTTGCAGTTTTGACCGCTGAGCTCTGTAAGTTGCTAAATTAAAACTCTCCTCCATAGCCGACCACTCCCATAAACATCGTAAGTTTTGACAAAGTCTGTGTGCTAAGGTTTGTGTGATGCTTGCAGACAAACTCCGAAATTCCAAAATTTACAGTTTTATCTTTGATCTATCAAAGGGAAGCTTAGCCGCCTGCTAGAGAAACAAATCCTATTGTGGAGCTGTACGCGCATCACACAAAAACTAGCCACGTGGACTTCACACAGGCACAGCTTAGCATGTAGCATGTGGGGTGCGGGTAAGTTAAGTTTGGGTTCGGGTGTGAGCAGTCGGTTGTGGGGGTGTGTGTGAGCTGTTTTGGGATGTCGGCAGGCCACGTCGTGTCACTGAGGAACGTCGGCGTTGACAGAGAAGACGAAGAAACGGCACCCCCCTCGGCGAAGTGGTGAACGCGCCGAAGTGGACGGCCCCCGCCACTGTCCTGCGACGCGCTTCTCCGACCCGTCCAAGGTGTCGAGATTGGCTCATCTAATATTAATAGCTTCGCTTACTGTATCCGTGAAACTGCAGCCTCACGCCAGTCGGCCAAAATGTGTCTGCGCACTAGTCCAGTTAGTTTGCTGCTTTTTATTCTGTATCCAGCTGGTAGTGGGAATCAGCTTTTACCAATTAAGCTCCTGTATCACTACGAATCATTCTGAGTTTACCATCTAATTTCATTAGACCACTCAGACTGTCAATTATTAAATCTCCTCCGTGCAACTAAACACGCATTACGGTTACAAGATTCGTGGATCTTTAGAAGAGAGATCTCTTCAGAGTAACCTCAGCGTACAGTACTGAGTCGGACGAGTGCCTCGAGGTTACTAGTGTTGTGTCCAATCACCACAGTCCTTCAACTATGCAACACATACATGGGTATGGCGGGACAAATGGCAGTTGCTTAGCGTGATATTGATCCTTCATTTATTGTGAAGCTCCTTAACTCGAATGCTACACTGCATTGCCTGTGGCATCATCACCTCATTGTACAGTCCCTGTCAAATATATTATGAACTAGTTGTCCCCGCAACTTGGCCCACGTGGAATTAGAGATTTGTACGGTTACATCACTGGTAACTGTCAAAAAAAATTTCCCTCTGAATTTGGGTTGTATTAAATGATTTAAATGCACATGTGAATATAAGTTGTTTCTACCACCCTCTGAAACTATCATCATTTCAGAAGAGATTGTGGTTGTAGACGACTCATAGGCAAATTTCAGTACTGCTAACAAAGCTTATCTGCAACCATTATTTAAAGTGATCAGGCCTCACACGTGTTGAGCGGAATGCTTTATTTGTATGTACATATATAAACTACGATATAATAAAATATATAATTGAATTGCAAAGTCATTCTTTTATAGTTTGTGTCATATAAAGACATGGCCACTGCATATAAAAAACTGATGAGAATGTATTCAGACAAAAATAAATAAAGATGGAGAAGAACTTACTTGGGATTGAAAAAGGTAGAGGTATTAAGTAATTGGCTTAGTGAGACAATTACGGACAATGATTGAGTTGGTGCATGTAAATCGAAGAATAAGCATTTCTGAAAACTTAGAAATGAGCTGACTAAAAAATTTGAAAATCATTCTGAAGATATCATAAAGAAACTAATAAAAGAAAAAAAGCATTAAGGGGCTGGTGAAGATAATATCATTACAGATGTGTTAAAGATAGCAGGATGTGATATTATACCTTATCTTGAAACATTATTTAAACTGATTCTAGATACTTGCTGCTTACCAGAGGACTGTAAACATGCGATAGTAGCATCAGTACATAAAGGAGGAGTGAGAAATAGTGTCAAAACTTACAGGGCAATCAGTTTGATATCAAGGTTAGGTAAATTAATGGAGAGATCCATATGCAACCACATCAGAAAAGTCAGTGCAAGGACACGCAGTAGGCTGTATGTAAGACATTTTGGATGAAATGGAGAATGGAGGCCAAATTGATAGTGTAGCACTAGGTCTTTCAAAGGCTTTTGACAGAGTGAGCAATAAAATGGTGCTAAATATGGCAACAACAGTTGAAATGAATGAAAAATTGATTGCTGGGTAGAATAACTCTTAAAAGGTAAGCTACAAACAGGGTATGAAATACTTTATCAAAAGAAGTGGAAGCAAAAATGGGAGTGCCAGAGGGTTGTGTATTGGGGCCATTGCTTTTTGTTGTTCTAATGAATGATTGTGTGGGTGGTTTACTATCAGAAGGTAGGTTGTTTGCAGATGTAATAATGTTATGTAATAGGATCAGTATGGTAGAAGTCAGGTGCTGATCCAGGATCCAGCTCCTGGTAGAAGCTGCAGGGTGATCCGGACAGGATAGCTAGCTGGATATATCAACATGGAATGAAGCTAAATACAAAGAAGAATCAGATTATTAGGTACTGAGTTAAAAAAGACTATAGGCTGATTGTACATTGGCATAACATTTGACAACAAAAAAACAACTGGAATGGACACATTGGATAGGAAACAGGAAAAGGTTTCAAATACCATTACATATTGGAGAGTATGATGAGGAGTTATACCAGAGAAGTGAAGGAACTTGGTTACTAAACTTAGGTCAGACCATTGCTTGAACATGGTGGTTTAGTACAGGTCCAACAATTTGGGTATGAAACACAGAAGTTGGGGCGGGTGCAGAGAATGGCTGCTTGATTTCTCTCTGGATATTACCACAAAACATAATTAGTAACTGATATGATAAAGGAGCTGGGATGGGATTCATTGGAACATGGGAGGAGCATACAAGGTGTATATTGGTCATGAGGGGTTGAAAGAATTAGGGGAGGTGCATGCAAGGGAAGAAATGGCCATGACCACAAGCTGGCATTCGATTTCAGGAACGGGGTGTGGGAGGATTTTCTTCAGTAGGGAGGTGTGTCAAGGATTAAAATAACTTAACAAGAGAAATTATGAATAATTTACCAAAAATGCTGAAAGAATTTAAAGTTAAAATTTGCGGAGGGAAAAAATAGGCAGTTACAGGAAATGGGGATAATGGGTGTGTAGGGAAATTGCCACCAGGGCTCCATTGCAATTAAATCAAATTTTAAAAAAATAAATTTGATATTTCTATAGGCAGCTGTGTAACTTATCTGTTTTAAAAGTATCCTGTACATTAACACATGTCATATGGTATCAGTATCTGCAGTTTTGTTTAAATCCAGCTTTTGCTTCATCTGTGAACAGACAGCAGATATTCCATAATCTGTGGTTTTGACGCCTTTATCATTAGGAACTATGTTATTAATGCAGATAAATGCTACATGCTACATGCTACCATATGACATTAGCTAGCTCTGTGCTTAGTTATGTTCATATGTTTCTTGTGTTTTTTTAATTTATGGTGTAAGTCTTTTTATCATCATGAAATTTGCATGTTATTGAGATAAAAAGTATCCTAAATGTTACCTGTTGACATACTACCACTATGTGCAATAAAATTAATGTACACACTCACCATTTCATCAATGTTATTATATAGTATAGACACAGTAATACCTAACCCATCCATTAGGTTACAGGACCCTACAAATTAACACAGTATTTGATACAGTATGTAGCCCTAAAATTAACTACAAATAAAATCTTTTTCTTTGATTTCTTGCAACTTAAAAGTGATATTCTGGTTAAGAATTTATAACTCGTTGTTGCAGAACAGGATAGAGCTGATATTAGAGACAAATTTCAAGTTCCCAGGTAATAGCTTCTTGAGATAGTCTCCACGGCAGAAATAGTCCAAAATTGACAACTGTGAATGTCACTCACATTTTCATTTTCTAGTGAAAAAAAGTCTACACTTAACATGCGCAAATATGAAGTCTTCTAGTTGTTTCTTAGATGGATAGAGGCCTGTGGCAGCAGGAGGGTTTTGTTTCCCTTTGGGTGTGGCACAATGAAATTATCTATTTAAATCACAGTGTCACCTGTCGTCACACGTGTTTGTGGTTTGCCAGCGCCCTCCGTGCGTCCCCGGCAGCGGAGGGTCTCAAACTCCGTGCCTCTGGCTGCCGCGCCCCAGCCAGTGCCGTCCACGCAGGGGGCCGTCCAGGAGGAGGCGAGGTCACACGGTGCGTATACCAGCTTCAGTGACTCTGCTCCAGTACAGTATACACGGAATCATGTGGCCTCGTAGTCATGAAGCCCTGCTACAAAGTTCTTGGGCAACTCTCTTCTAACTACCTCTATAGTCACTGCATATACCCTCTGTTCACTGGGTTTATTGCATAACAGTTATGCTGAACTTTGACCGTTAGTGTTGCCTAAGGGTAGATTGTCATTCGGTAGTAAACCGATTGATAACTTCAGTAGGAGGAGGTAAGTTTAAAATAGTATTCACTGTAGACATTCTCGTTAGTTTCGAACAACGTATTCTTTCAAAAATTTCACAACGTACGGTGACCAATCTACAGTGTCGAAATTCGTCTCCACAAATAAAATACTGCAGGTATAAATCTGGAGACAATTAGCAAGCAAACCCCGATAAACCTGTAATTGAAGAAATCCAATTACATCAGGAGTATACACTTCAGCACTATCAGTTGTAGATTCTCCATGGTGGCTGCCTAGCCTCGCATCATTCTAGCCTAACTAGATGACTGACCGTCACACATAGCACCAAATCAGCTATATGTCAAACTTGACTTATCTCCACGAGTGCTTTCAAAGGACTGCCTCCACCGTTAGTTTTGAGGGTCTATTTATCAAATTTTTTGTCTTTGTGACATCAGCTTTCTATTTTTTCTGCTGCCTTTGTTGAGTTGGTTAAAGAAATGAGGTTAGAACGTGATGATATTATGGTCAGCCTGGACGTTATGTCATTGTTTACGCGTGTGCCTTTAGGAGAAACTGTTGAACTACTTAGTGAACATTTTCATCCGAAACTTATGGAGTTATTCAGACATACCCTCACGTCTACGTACTTTGTGTACCAGGGCGAATACTACGAGCAAACAGACGGTGTGGCTATGGGGTCCCCATTGTCTCCCGCAGTAGCTGACATGGAACATTTTGAGCATATAGCTCTTGACACGGCTCCTTTAAAGCCTTAATGTTTCTACAGGTTTGTTGATGATACGTTTCTCGTGTGGTCTCATGGAATTCCGGCATTATATGAATTCGTGAACCATCTTAATGGGATTCACCCCAACATTAAATTCACGGTAGAAATCGAAAGGAATGGATCACTTCCGTTTTTAGATGTTCTAGTGCATCGGAAGCCTAATGGAAGGTTAGGGCACAACGTTTACAGAAAACCTACACACACCGATCGCTATCTTAATGCTCAAAGTTTTCACCATCCTTCTCAGAAACTGGGAGTGCTCAATACTCTTGTCCATAGGGCAAAGGTGGTGTCCGACAATGAACATTTAAAGGAGGAACTGCAACACCTGGAACGCCTATTTCGTGCCAATGGTTACAGCACTAAAGAAATCCGACGTGCAACCATCGGAAGACACAACAGAACCAAGACAGATGACAGAGATCAAGACAAGCCACGTGCCTTTCTACCTTTCTGTGGAGCAGTAACATCAAAAATAGCAAGATTACTCAACAAACAGGGCATCCATTCGATTTTTCGACCTCCACCAAAAATTGGACAGCTGTTGCGAACTCCGAAAGATAGTCTCAATCTTCGGGCTCCTGGAGTGTACAAAATTCCATGTGAATGCGGCACTTCTTATATAGGGCAAACCTTAAGGACAATTAATGAAAGACGAAAAGAACACATCAGATATTTTAAACTTGGACAAAAAGAAAAATCTGCCTTAGCCGAACATGCCATTGACAACGGACACGAGCCGTGCTTAGACAAAACGACACGCCTTTGTTACACAAATAACTTTTGGGACAGTGTTGTGAAGGAGGCTATTGAGATTAGGTTTAGCAACAATGTTATTAATCGTGATCAAAGCCTCAATTTAAGCCAAGCTTGGAAGCCAGCATTTGGATTATTACAAACGAGATGGAATCGAGCCATATTAGGGCATACGAGTGACCCGATCGTGACGTCACCAAGCGAGCAGGGCCTAACTAGACCGCCCCTCCACGCGCTTTCTCCTCCGTTCCTGGCTGCTGGCGCTATATAATAGACTACCGTGCGACAGACTTCAGTAATGTCAAGCGGGAGCTTGACAATGGAAGCAGTGCAAGCTTCCAAAACGTCGCCAGACGGCTCAATCCTGACACGGCTTGAAACCCGAGAAGTTTTTATAAAGCATTGCCACTGCGAAAACGTACATAATTATCAGCTTTTTACTTTGAAAATTAATATCTTCCTAAGTACTTAATATCTCGAACTGTGATTAACTCATGGGCTTTCTAGTAGGTTATTCTACCTGTCTTAACGTATTTTAGTCCACAAGGAAACTTATATCAAATTAATTCCAAATTCTGCTACATCATCAACCTTGGTACATTTTTTAACAATCATGACAATACATTTTTAAGATCTCATTTATCTTGCAAACACCTTGAACCTTCTTATAAAACCAAAATACCAATTTAACCCTATTGATTTTGTCTATCATCTGAAATTAATTCCTTGCTTTTACATTTTGATTTTTTTCTCTTAATTAAAAACCCTATTTATCCTATCCCTAACTAATTAATTTTACGTTTAAAACATGCTAGAGGAGCTGACTACAGCTTGTGATAGAAGATCTACTGTGGCTTTTTGCATTTCCTAGTTATTTAAGATTTTATGCTCAGCCCCCTCTGAACATAACAAATCAAATTAACTTCTAAACTAAATTTTTCTGGGTATGATAAGTACACTTTAAAATAATCTCCATAGCGAGTTTTTGTATTAAAAATGAATGCAAGAAAAACTGTTGGATTTGAAAAACTACTCTAACTGAAATTTCTATCTTTCACAAAGGCAGCCTTGACATCCTACTCAAAAGTCAAAAGTGTTTTGTTTTCTACTTATCACCTGAAAACTGTAATAAAATGGTTTTCAACATGTTTTGCAATAGGATTGACACTAGCTCGCAACGTTTTAAACTAATTTTAATAATTTATTAAATTTAGGTTATATGTCACTTTCTCACTAAATATGAGAATTTATGTAGAGACTAGCTTGATATAGCTTGGAAACATATTATAAATACAAGAAATGTGCAGTATCGAGACAAAGGGAGGAAGCAGTGAGTGTTTTGAGGAAATGAAATGGTTAAATCAAGGAAGTACGTTGTCTCCATTAGTGGAAAAGTGAAGGAAAAATGTAATGGGAAAATTAATAAAATGATGTTTCCAGATGAAATGGGTCTGTTGAGAGAAATGGAAAAGGTAGAAGAATATTTAAAGAAGTAGAACAAAAATTATATGAAATGGCCTCATCCTTAGGTAGGAGAAGAGTTAGGTGCTTTTGGTGAGGAAGGGCACTGGAAATGGATGAACAATGCAAATATTTGGGTGTAGGTTTGATTTCTCATGGAGAATGATGTAACTAGCACCCTGCTGAAAGGTGTTAGGCATCTGCAGTGTTATAAAAGTTTCCCTAGAATGTCAAAAATAATAATGTTTAAAGCAAACACTGAAGAACAACTAAGTTACAGTTGTTTGCAGATATCTGCTTATACTTGTGCTATGTCATTTCTTTTTACAGGGCCACATGTTTGTAATGAATCTGTATCTAATAGACTTGCCCTTTAGTAACTTATCCATCAGAGACATATAGGATCATGGAGAAGGAATGGGATAGGGTGTAGGCTGCAGGTATGGAATTTATTGGAAGTGTAATGGGGGAAATGAGAAGAGGCTGATTAAAGAATGCTGTTGTAAGAAAGTAATTGGGTGTGGCCTGAAGGTTTGGGTGAGTCGACAGGATGGCTCAAACCAGACTCCCGTGCCCAATTGAAAACCAAGAGGAAGAGAATGTGCAAGGTTGAGAGATGGCAGCTGGGAGATGGTAATGGATGGAGAGTATTTTGGAACAGGGCTACAATGTTCAGAGAGAACAGCTAGATGTACTTATTTTAATTATTATTTTCAACTAATGATTGCTCAACATAATTGGTATTTGACTAGCCAACACTAAGCCTATATAACGAGACACCAGTCAAATTGCTACTTTACAATAGCTGTCCCTGCCAGCGAAGTGTCACAAGTGGATTAATTCTTTCCAGCAATTTAGAGAATTTATCTCCTTCTTAGCACAGCTTTCATTAGAGCCTCATGATGGCACTTTGTACTGTATTAACTCCTGGGGGGCTAACAAAATTTTTGGTACTGTTCATGCCACTGCTTTCCTTTCTTTCCCTGTCAGAGGTAATTCGTCAGCCCACATCCTGGATACTATTCCCACAGATATTTCGTCATTGACAGTTTCTTGGATTAAACTTCTTCTTAAAGATCACTGCAAGATATGACAACCTAAATTTGACAGTGTCTCAAGTCAGTAAAACTGAAGTTAATGAAATCTCTTACCTTAAGAACATGGAATATCAACTGGAGAATGATGGAAGCTTCAAATATATTATCATGTTTGACAGAATTGTGAAGACAGTGGGCAGAATGCGAGGTAATAAAGTGGTTTGAAGAGATCCGCATTCAAAACATCAAAGCTTAAATTTATTGGCCAATATAACAAAATGTGAAAGCTGGACATCATGAGGCAGCTGCATTATTTGGGCAAGACTAGAAACATTGCTTACTTTAGCAGCAAACCAAGCATCAACTATTTCTGTACTTCAGATATTTCACCAATTTTGAACTGATAACAAAGCTATTGTTTCCTTCCTTACGAGTATACCAGATTTTGTTGTTGTTTTGTCATTCTCTTTACAAGCTATAAGAGATTGTGGACATTAACCAATAGCATATTGAACAAAAAAGTTTCTGCCTTGCTTCTTTGTCAACAGGGCTGGAATCGCAGGAAGAAGTTGATGGTGAATGTGGACTGGGAAAATTGACAGAAACTGAACATCAGGTCCAGGAATTTCCTATAGAGGACTACGCCTCCCAGCCTCATGGTAAGTGTCAACACTTTATTGCAGAATGTGTCCCCATAGGTCCTTATTTAGCCACACCAGCTTTACAAAATGGCTTCCTTCACATGTCGGAGGCTAACTTCTGCCAACCTGCTAAGTCACTTAGATCTTAATGTACAGTACATATAAGATGTCTGAACAGTTGCTATTACTCACCCAGTAATCTGTATCTCATGTATGAAAGTGCTGCATCCATTAGAGAAAATAAAGAGAACATGTGCAAGGAATGTGATGGAGCATGGGGGGATATTGGTCCAAGAATTAGGAATAGTGAATGGAAGGGAAAAGGTGACCATGACCACAAGCTGGTGCTCGATTTCATGCATAAGGGAGTGCAAAAATTTTCTTTTGTGGTAAGGGTGTCAGAGAGTGTAACAAATAACAAAGTGTAGTGGTGAATAATATACCAAAAACACTTAAGGAATTTAAAATTGAAATTTGTAATTGGAAAAGTAAATGGGGGAGAAATTTAACATTTCGATAATAAAATATATATACTGAACATTTGGATAGGAGAAAAACCACTGATTGCCATTGACAAGGATTCCTGTGGCATCAATACACGAAAAAAACATGTACACACATAGAGCAATAATTTTCAAGCCTATGGCCCTTCTTCAGTAGTAGTGAGATGGCTGCATCTTGGAGGCCGGCAGCCAACTCTATATATATAGGGATCCAGCAGATCATAAAAGACCTAGAAAAATCCCACATAAAGTCAGAAATCATAGACAGGCAAACCTACAGATAAAAAATTAACGAATGGGAAGTACCACCGGAGTAGAGGTGGGCGCCGCTTACCAAAATCTCGGCGGCGGCGCGCCGAACATTTTCAGTCGGCGGCGGCGTGGCGCCGGCGGCGTGACTAGTTTATACATGATACTAGAAGACCCGTTCGAAAATTTCGCTAATAAAATACGTTGAATAGTGAGGTTGAATACATTTAGTATAATGAAAAGTAGAACCGCAATTATGTAGCAGATATTTATTTGTTTAGTTTAATAGGTACGCATCAAAACATATTACAAAACAGTTAGGAAAATTTAAAACACACTGTATGTATGACAAACTGTCACTGACCTTAACAGAAAGCAAACCAACCTGAACAAAATGGACACAGCATATCAAAATCTCTATGATATGTGTTGCTGTGCGAATAAAATGTTTACATTGAAATTATACAGCAAAATAAAAAAAATTCCGTAACAGAAAAAAAAAAAAAATCCGAAAAGCTACTTATTGTATAAAAACAGTTTATTGACATATTTGCACTATCTGCTGCTGCAATGTAGGGACTTGGCTCTGAATTGTTTCATAGGCACGACCACTTTAAGCATCAAATTCCGAAAAATTCCTTCTTAATTATGATTTTACCTAATTTGACACCTTAATCTTTAAAACGATATGTCATTTATCGATTTTGGTTAAATATCATAGGAGATAAATGGCTCGTAATTTTTTTTTTAAAGTTTTAGAAATAATATTGATACTTTTGCCCTTTAAGGGTCGAATTCCAAAAAATTACTTTTATAAAATATGATGTGACCAAAGCGGACACCTTGGTTTTTAAAATGATACCTCATTTATCGATTTCGGTTACGCATCAAGCGAAATTAAAAAAAAGTTTTGAAATGATATTTTTGCCCCTTGAGGGTTTAATTTGGAGAAAGTTCGTTCGTGGATACTTTAATATTTTAAACGATACCTCATTTATCGATTTCGGTTAGGTATAAAGGGAGATAAGTGGATCGTGACAGGAAAATGCTTTGTAGAAATATTAATACTTTCGCCCTTTAAAAGGTCGAATTTTGAAAATCTCAGTCTTTAAAATGATACCTTGTTTATCAATTTTGTTTAATTATCAAGGGAGATAAATGACACGAGACACAAAAAAAGCGTTTTAGTAACACTGACATTTTTCCCTTTGATGGTTAAATTCAGAGAAAATCCATTCTTAAAGCATTATATGACCACAGCAGAGACCTTAGTCTTTAGAATGATACCTCATTTATCTCTTTCGGTTATATATTAATGGAGATAAATGACTCGTGACACAAAAATGCATTGAAGAACCATTAATACTTTTTCCTTTAAGGGTTGATTCCAAAAAAAAAAAAATCTTTCTTAATATATAATGTCACCAAAGTTGAGACATTTCTCTTCATAATCTTACTTCATTTATCGATTACGTTTACATATCCAAGGAAGTAAATGTCTCCAGACACAAAAAAAAACACATTTTAGAAATATTGACACTTTTGCCCTTTAAGGGTCGAATTACAAAAAATTACTTTATAAAATATGATGTGACCAAAGCGGATACCTTGGTTTTTAAAACGATACCTCATTTATCGATTTCGGTTAGATATCCAGGGAGATAAATGGCTCGAGACACGAAAACACATTTTAGAAATATTGACATTTTTGCTCTTTAAGGGTCGAATTACGAAAAATTCCATTCTTAAAATATAATTTGACCACGGCGGAGACTTTAATCTTTAATAAGATACCTCATTTATCTATATCGGTTAGATATGAATGGAGATAAATGGCTCGTGACACAAAAACGCGTTGCAGAATAATAATACTTATGCTCTTTAAGGGCGGAATTCCGAAACATTCCTGTCTTAATATGTGATTTCACCAAAGCGGAGATTTTAATCCTTAAAATGATACTTCTTTAAACTATTTCAGATAGGTATCCAGGCAGTATAAATGACTTGTAACACAAAAAACAGCAGTTTAGAAGTATTGACATGTTTGGCCTTTAAGGGTCGAATTCCGAAAACTTCCTTTCTTGTAATATAATGTGATCATAAGCTCTAAACTGATGCCTCATTTATTGATTTCGGTTAAGTATGAAGGGAGATAATGGCTTGTTAGAAAAAAAACACCTTATAGAAATAATATATATGTATATATCATTACTTAGTCTCAAAAACAAAAAATAAGTAACGTTTCACTTATATATTAAAAATCTTGCAGGTTTTTGCACTCTTTGTAGTTATCATGTATAAAGATAATTTTATTTGGGCGAACTGAGATTAGGTTAGACCTTTCCACAGAAATGACGAACCTAGTCACAGAAAATACTCTTTCGCTCAGTGTGCTTGCGCAGGCACACAAGAAAAGTCTTGGCAAGGGCAGAAAACCGAGGAATGTCTTTTTCTTTTTTGGCTGTTCAATTAACTTAAAAGATTTCCATCTTTAGGATCTGATGTATCAGATGAAGCTAAATATTTCCAACTTTCTTGAGCGATCGGATAATCATTATCGCCATATACACGATATTTCTTCGATAGTTTCTGCAGCAACGAGGTATCATTGGTGTATTTTGTAGAAGCAATAAAATCCCTACCGTCATTTGTTTTTGGCACATTAATGGCAGTGATTACGTCCTTGATATACCATGCAAGAAACGAAGTACTGGTCTTTTGTATTGACTCCAAATATGAATCTACTTCTTTGAAACCCATAAAACGATAATCGAAAGGTGATACTGCTACGACCGCTCTTCTGGCAGCGAATCGATTGCTAATTTCTGCCACCATGTTGCGATTGGGCCGAAACATAGTAAATAATTAGTCATCTAAGACAGAATTCAGGATATCAATTATTTCAGAACGGAACAGAAGATTCACATTCATTGTACATATTTTCGAGATGACATGACCTCAACTGCTTCGCGAAACCTTACCAAAATATTACTAGATTTTTTATGTCTAAAAGATTCGACTCACTTTGTTTAATCTTTATCCCATTTATCCAATCTCTCTAAATATCTTATTTATTACACCACAGTTGCATACGTGGCTTCAACTTCCCAGCATCTCTAGAAATCTATGCCAACGAGTTGGGCTTTCAGTTTTGATAGAAGAGTGTAATATTTCCTGATACGAATAGCGAGCTCTCTTCAACTACTTGATCCAATCTGTGTGTACTGGTTACATCTAATCATTTTCTAAAATAGAATCGGTCTCATCATTGAACGACGTTATCAAGGGAATCCATAAATTCTTTTTCCATTTTTTGGCATCTGCTGACAAGGGGTATCTCTCTCTGTCCTGACAATCTTCTTGCATTCTTTTTAAGAGCCTTTCAATTTCTGGAACTCTATTTAGGCCTCCACTGTACCAAGACACAGATTGATGCTCCATATTAGGGAGCGTGCATAAACCACGTAGCTCCATTTTGGCCTCCTGTGAACCCCCCCCTCCCCTCCCACGTAGCCCTACGTGGCTTTTACCTTCCCCCCCCCCCCCCCACGTAGCTTTTTTCCCTTTTGATTCCACAAGACATTTTGTACGGTTTTCTCTTGTCAGACTATTGTAAATTACATACCGAGATAATTAACTGAGGGAAGTAAATATTCACATGCTGTTGTGAGTTCTGTTCCTCATTTTAACTGTGAAAAATGTTATGAAAGGAAAGCTACGTGGACTGGCTCTGAACCCCCGCTCCTCCCACGTAGCCCAGCGTAGCCTTTCAGCCAACCCCTCCCCCACCTGGACCGAGCCACGTAGTTTATGCACGCTCCCTTAGCCAATGAAACTGCTCTTCGCACGTTTTCTCCATCATCAATGACAGCTAGAATCTTATATTCATTCAGTCTCAACTGTTTCTTTATATCTTTTATCATGCCTTCTATTTTGTCTCCAGTCTTATTTTCCTCCATACGTTAAGCACTCATGGTTAAATACTTTGTTTTTACCGCATTTAGGCTAGCTAAGAAATGGCCTTATTTCCAACAAAAAATAGTTTGACTTAGAAAGTCATATAACACTATTACAGAGAGTTTTTTTTTAACATTAGTGCTTGCTAATTCAGTCATTTTAACACCTACTATTCACTCAATTTAACGAAATAAAAAAAAAAAAAAAAAAAACACGCGTTGTCGTTTTGGTAAGTATTGCTTAAGGTCACGCCGCGAAGCAAGTGTCGGCGGCGGCGGCGGTGCGCCACTGAGACACGGCGGCGTCACGCCGGCGTGGCGCCCACCTCTACACCGGAGATTGAAGTCACTAAATGACCGGGGATGAAGTGGACTGAAGAAAGGAAGAGAATCCATGGAGAAAAAATTAGAGCTATATGGAAACTCAGAATGCTGAATCGTTAAGGCTTTGTGTGATCCGACAGAGTCCAATTGCCGATAATAATAATAATAATAATAAAAAGGGGTAATTAGATGACTAGGGTAATTGCCATCAGAGTGTTAGCTCTATCACAATTAAAATTAATAATAATAACTAGTAGATAAAACCTTGGTCAGACTATTGCTAGAATGTAGAAAATTATAATGGGACCCACTTATAGATATCAAATACAGGAGGAGAGGTGCTAAGGAGAGCAGCTAGATTTATTTGTGAAAATAATTGCAAACCCCCATTGGAAATAAATACGATAATGGATGGGAGTTGTTGGAAACCAAAACGGATGAAGACAGTGCAAGAATTGTATAAACCATACAGGGTCTATACCAAAAGTAATAGGACATATTTAAAAAAAATTTAATATATGTTTACAATTCCTTAATCCTCTTCGAAATAGCACCCTTGGGCAGCTACACACTTAGAATTACGCAGCTGCCACTGGCCGTATGCCTTCTGGAAGTAATATTCGGGGACGCTGTTGAGAGTCCTCATCGATGCTGCTTGAACGTCCTGAATTGAGTCAAACCACTGTCCCTTCAGCTGCCTTTTCATCCATAGGAATAAAAAAAAAGTCAGTTGGACCCAGATTGGGACTGTAGGCGGGGTGCAGCAATGTGGTAATGCTGAATCGGCCAACAGATGCCTTCCAAAGAAGACTCGAATGAGCAAATCAAAGATCAAGACAATGCTGATCATGTTTTTTTTACCGTCGCGGTGTGATTCATAAGGAGTTCGTTGTCCCTGGGGAAACTGTCAATTCGAACTTTTTTGTGCAAGTTCTAGCCCGCCTGCGAGACTGAGTGAATCACGTCCGACCAGTCATCTACGCCAACTGGACTCTGTATCACGACAATGTGCTGTGTCAAGGCGCGCCATCATGAAGCAACTGTTGGCCCGATTTGACATTGCTGCATTGTTGCACCCCGCCTACAGTCCTGATTTGGCTCCATCTAACTTTTTTTACTCACTCGGATGAAAAGGCAGCTGAAGGGACAGCGGTTTGACTCGATTCAGGACGTTCAAGCAGCATTGACGAGGGCTCACAACAACGTCCCTGTGTCTGACTTCCAGAAGGCGTACGGCCAATGGCAGCAGCGTAATTCTAAGTGTGTAGCTGCCCAAGGTGTAAATTGTAAACATATCGTGAATAATTTTATTTTTAAAATATCAGTCCTACTAATTTTGATATAGACCTTGTATATTGGCAATGAGACTTTGATAGATACTCGCAAACTCTCTCTCTCTCTCTCTCTCTCTCTATATATATATATATATATATACCTTTAATCACCTGTCTGCTGTGTATCTAAAACTCAATTTCTATATGTTTGCACCAGCATCATGTCCAAACAGTTTCTCAATGTGTGACTAGAGTAATAGGTAGTGGACTATTTATTTCTGAGCCTTGTGCTTCTTCCTGGAGGTTCTTCTTTCTTAAGCTTAATAGACACCTAAACAGTTACAACCTTCAGGACACTGCAGGCAAATCTGATTCTGTATTCTAGGAAATGGATTAACTATAGTTTTTATCCGCTGCTTCAGCAAAATTATAGTATACATACGAAAATACAGTTTACTGAAAATACAAGTTGTGAACTTAAACTTTCTCACATGAACATTGTTGATGAAAGCATTATACAGTTGGCAGCTATGCTCTGACTAGTGAAAATTATCTAAGTCAATCAGGAAAATATATTGAAGTGGTGGTTGGTGGCAGAAAGTAGATAAACAGCTTGGAAGTCAGAAAGAGTCGATGTGTACTAGGTTGCATGTGACTTCTGCTGAGATTCCATTGTCAGCTTACAGTTGGCAACTTCTAATGGTCCACTAATGGAAAATGCCACACAGAGCTGACAAACAGCATTCATCACGTACTAACTACTTGAGAAAACTCACACAAGCTCTAATATATACTTACTGGAACAAATGGTCCCTTGTACTAAAAATATCAACTAGATTATGTCATGGTCAAATTGAGATACAGGAATCAAGTTCTAGACTGTAAAGCATACCTAGGAGCAGATATAGACTATGCCCATAATTTGTTAGTAATGAAGTGCAGGCTGAAATTCAAGCGAATGAGGCAGCAATATAAGCAGAACAGACTGGAAGTGAATAAACTGAAACAATATAATGCGAGAGAAAAATTTGCAGAAATGGTGAACTTAGATCTAAGAAGTAACTCTGATAGGAGCTATGTTATGGCTGAATCGAAATCATTGAGGAGAGAATAATGAAAGCTGGTAAAGAAACATTAGGCTTTAGGGAACAAGCCACACAAAATCTTGGATCACAAAAGAAATTTTGGAGCTGATGGATCAGAGGAGAATGCACCAAAATTTCAGGATGAAGTAGGAAGAGAGCAATACAGGCAATTTAGAAATCAAATAAACAGGAAATGCAAAAAAAAAAGCAAAAGAAAAATGGCTACGAAAAATGTCTGAAAAAGTTGAAAAGGAAATGGTCATAGGTAAAGTAGACGTTGCTCATAGGAAGATCAAACAAAATTTTGGAAGAAATGAAGAAAAGAGGTGTAAACATTAAAGCTTCTGATAGGAAATCTCTTTTAAGATCAGATGATAGAGCTAACCGATGGAAGGAATACATTGAGAAACTGTATGATGCATGATGGAAAAGGAAGGCATTGATTTTGAAGACAGAATTTGATAGAGCTCTGAATGACTTGAAAACAAATAAAACAGTTGAAATAGATGAGATCCCTGCAGATCTTCTTAAATCTCTAGGTGAAGAAGGAATCAAAAGATTATTTAAACTAATATCAAAAAGTTATGAAACAAGAGAAATTTCAAACGATTTTAATAATATCATCTTCACAGTTCAAAAGAAAGCACAAGCCAACAAATTTGAGAATAATTGCACCATTAGTCTAACATGCTTCAAAATTACTGACCAGAACACAGAAGAATGGAAAGTATAGTAGAAGATAGTAGATGAAGATCATTTTGGGTTTAGAAAAACCGCAGTACAGGGGAAGCAATTCTGGCTTTAAGATTTAATTTAATTTATTTAATTGCAATGGAGCACACGCTCCGGTGGCAATTTCCCTACACACCCATCTTCCCCCTATCCTGCACCCACCTACATTTGCCCTCTACAAATTTTATCTTTAAATTCTTTCAAAGTTTTCGGTAAATTATTCATCATTTCTCTAGGGAACTCATTCCAATCCCTGACACCCTTACCTAAAAAAGAGAATCTTCCCACACCCTTGTGGCTGAAATCAAGTGCCAGCTTGTGGTCATGGTCATCTTTTCCCTTCCATGCTCTACTTTTCATTAATACTTGAAGGGTGGATGAAGAAACACAAAGATACTTTTATAGCATTTTTTGGTTTAGAAAAAGCTTTTGATAATGTTAGATGGGACAAGATGTTCAAATTTTAAAGTAGTCAGGTCTAAAATATCGAGATAGTAGAATACTCTATAAACTATAAAAGAATTAAGTGACTATAAGAAAAGCAGAGAATCATGAGAGACATGCATTAGTTAAAAAGGGTGTGAGACAAGGCTGTAGTCTATCCCCGTACATATTCAACTTGTATGTAGAAGAAGCAATGAAGAAAGTAAAAGAAAAATTTTCAAGGAGATAAAATCACTATGCTACGATTTGCTGATGACATTGTCTTGTTAGCAGAGAGGGCTGAGGATATTGAGAAGTTACTGAATGGCATGAACAAAATACTGAAGGAATGATGAAATGTAGCAGAAATGATACCAGTCATAAAATAAAAATAGGATCAGATCCAATAGGAATAGAAAGTGAATTCTGCTACTTGGGAAGCAAAATTACCACTGATGCACACAGGGGTATTTGACACAAAAAGCCAATCAAAAGTAAAAAAAAAATTACAAGCTAATTTCAAGATCCCATATCTAACTGATCTAGGCAAATCTCCATAAAACAACAGCCAACTATGTTTTTTTG
>CM061918.1:4880990-4965867 GCA_031002005.1 Vandiemenella viatica | reverse complement strand
ATAATTTTTTTCGCAATTTGACCCCTGAAGCACAAAAGAAATAACTGTGAAAATCGTATGTAAAGATTTCAGAAGCAAGTCGCTAGATAGCAACACCACATTTCACAGAGATATTAATAAACTGCTTCACTGGAGTCGACTTTTGTTACATATCTATTACACTAAACAAATAAACAATTTCCACAAAAGAGGCGGTTCGTCTTCCATCGTTTTACAAACCACCAAAGAGAAAGAAGGGAGGTAAAGCGCCAGGAGTGGATGAAGTGAGCATGGAGATGATACGAGCTGCTGGAGTAATGGGCACACAGTGGCTCTACAGCAGTGTTTCCCAACCTTTTTTGGGTCATGTCCCACTTTAACATTTTTTGCCCCCCCCCCCCCATACATAATTTTAAATAAAAAAATTATTTGTTATTAATGAAACTCATATAGGATGATTTTTGAAAGAAAGCACTTTAATATTGTCATAAAACACAGTAAGTAAAATTAAAAAACATATAATGAAATACTAAAATTCAAATTCAAAAGATTTTTAATAAAGATTTATTATGGCAATTTAGTGTGATCCTTGCGCTTGATGCTTGACAGAGATTTTATATTAGGCTCCAATTTAGTAAGCTTTAATCTCAAGTCTCCACGTTGTGATATATCCAGTCGATTTCTTTTTTTTATCAGTAAACCACTTACTGATAACAGGCCGAGACAGGCGGCACATTACGCGGTGAATCCAAAAAAGGTTAAGTTGACGACTCAAATCATCCAGATGATACATTTGGCTAACATCAAACGAAACCAAAGCTAATAATTATTTACAGTACTGTTTTAAGAATTTGCTTTTTTTGCTATATTTTGTACCTATATCTAGCATTGCATTTAAATAACCCGAAGAGAAAGTGGTAAAGTCGTATCAAGTCAATTTCTAAATTGCCCCCCTAAAAAAACCAAATTGCCCCCCTGTGGGGCGTGTGCCCCACGTTGGGAAACACTGCTCTACAGGGTGATGCGGGCTGTGTGGAATGCAGGAAGAATTCCAGATGACTGGAGGAAAGGAGTAATAATACCCATAATTAAGAAAGGGGACAGTACTTTCTGCCAGAACTACCGTGGTATTACCCTGATGTGCCACTGTACAAAGATATATGAGAAAGTTTTGGAAAGCAGCATAAGAAGAGCAGTTGAAATGCAGCTAATGGAAGAACAATATGGATTTAGACCAGGAAGGTCAACTATGGATATTATATTTGCAATAAGATTGATTTCGGAAAAGGACTTTGAATTCACAGCAGTTAAACTACAGAAATTTAAAAAGATAATAGTTTGTGTGTACAGATCTCCTGATGGAAATTTTGACTTATTCATACAAAGATTAGAATCACTCTTAAACAATATTAGCAAGCAAAATCTTGAGTTAATAATATGTGGAGATTTCAATGTGGATTATCTTAAAAGCAACAAAAATAGAGACTTGTTAACACAACTCCTTAATTCATATGGTTTACATCACACAGTATATAATCCAACAAGAGTCACAGAATTCAGTAAGACAGCCCTTGATCAAATTTTCATAAACAAAAATAAACAAAGTTTCTTAGTTGAAGTATACAACCCAGGTTTCAGTGATCACTTGGCTCAGATACTAACTATGTATGTAAAAGAAGACAATATACACAATGCCACAAAGAAAATAAAAACCAGATCATTTAGTGAAGAAAACATTGCAAACTTCAATCATGGGCAGATATTTTCCAATTAGATGATTTAAATGAGAAATTCAATGTGTTTAATGATCTATTAAAATATTATTTTGATATAGCATTTCCTCTAAAAACAAAAATAATAAAGAACAGTACATCTCGTAACACCTGGATAACAGCAGGAATAAAAAATTCATGTCAAAAAAAAGAGACTGCTACACAAAGAATACAAACAGAATCACACTAAAACTAAATTTGAGACCTACTATAAAAAATACTCAGCTTTATTAAACAAAGTCATAAAACAAGCAAAAAATTGCAAAATGATAGATTTATTTATAACTCCACTAACAAAAACAAAGCTATGTGGGATGTGATAAGAAAGGAAACAGGTAAAACTAAAAAATTAGACCAAAATATTTCATTAAAATGTAGTAACGATGTAATTAGTGACCCAACTGTGGTAACAAATCTTTTCAATGATTATTTTACTGGTATTCCTGAAGAACTATTTAAAAAATTTAAATATAATTAAAAAATAGGGGACAATAAGATAAGAACATGTGGTGGATCACTTTTTATTGATAATGTTCAAGAAGAAATTGCCATTGCCTTAAAAGAACTAAAGAATAAATTCTGTGTAGGAATTGATGGAATTCCTGATACAATCCTAAAGAAATGTGCTAGAAACATAATTCGACCACTAACACATTTATGTAATAGTTCATTACAATCTGGTACTTTCCCAGAAATACTAAAGATAGCAAAAGTTATTCCGATACATAAGAAGGGTGAAACAGATAAACTAGATAACTATCGGCCTATTAGCATCCCAATTGCTATCTCAAAAATACTAGAGAAAATTATGTATAAAAAGTTAATAAGCTTCATTAATAAGAATAATATATTATCTGATTCACAACATGGATTTAGATCAGGGAAATCAACCCTGACAGCTATTTATGCTCGCATTAACAGTATATTAAAAATAATTGATAAAAAAGAAAAAGTAACTGGCATATTTCTTGATTTGTCTAAAGCTTTTGATTTGGTAGATCATAAAATCCTCTTGTCTAACTTGGGAACCATCAGACCTGTTCAGAACGGATTTCGATCCCCCGAGTATATGTTGAAGGGTATTTACGCCATATGTCTGTGTTACAATTATTTCTTCAAAATGAGCCCTAGGTATCGAGAAATTAACGCTCAAACATATGTGAATAACTTTTAAATACTATAATTTGAATACATTATTTTAAAGTTTCAGCGTGGTGTATGCGGTAAGGCGTTTGCTTCCCATTTTGCGAACCCAGGTTCAAATCCCCATACTGCCAAATATTTTTATTTCTTTTTTTATATATAGTAATCATTGAGCATTGATTTTATTTCATTTAAAATTCATTTACGAATTTTTATTATGCGAAATAACAGACATTATGTAATTTTCAAACATTTACATGCTACCACCACTGCACGGAAATAAGTATAACTGGCTGTAACATATTTACTTTATGATATTAATTGTAGAGATACAAGTATAGAAACGATGAACATGAAATATACCTGTTTCATTAAAAAAAACACACACAAAAACACACATAAACAATAAACTTATCAACAATAAACAATGAAATAATAATTTTCTAAAAAAAGGTGGGACTGTATATTCTGTAATATTTTGTTCAAAAAGTTATTTCGCATATTAAAAATTCGTAAATGAATTTTAAATGAAATAAAATCAATGCTCAATGATTACTGGATATAAAAAAAAGAAATAAAAATATTTGGCAGTTTGGGGATTTGAACCCGGGATCGCAAAATAGGAAGCAGACGCCTTACCAGATACACCACGCTGAAGCTTGTAAACAATGTGCTAAAATTATAATATTTAAAAGATATCCACATATGTTTGAGCGTTAATTTTTCGAAACCTAGGGCTCATTTTGAATAAATAATTGTAACACAGACATATGTAATAAATACCCTTCAACATATACTCGGGGGATCGAAATCCGTTCTGAACAGGTCTGATGGTCTCCAAGTAAGCTTTATCATTATGGTATCAGGGGTATAGCATACAAATGGTTCAAATCATACCTTGATGGAAGGAAACAGGTTGTCAGCTTAAAATGTAAGGACACAGAAAGTGAAATAATCAGAGAGCATGTATCAGACATTAGAAGTATTAAACACGGTTTCCACAGGGATCGGTTCTTGGACCTCTCCTGTTTCTTTTGTATATCAATGACATTAATGAAAATGTTGAGTCACATGATAATATCCTCTTTGCAGATGACACAACACTTATAATGAAAGGTGAAACTGAAGAAGATCTTCAGCAAAGTATTAATAAAACCACTCAACAGCTATCTGAATGGTCCAAAAACAATCATTTAATAATAAATTGTGAAAAAACCATTGCACTAAATTTCCATACTGCACAAAACAGGAACCCTGACAACCCAAATATTATTTTGAACACTCAGACTTTAGCAAACAAATTAGATTCTAAATTCCTAGGTTTATGGATTCAATCTGATCTTAAATGGAATAGACATATTCAATTTTTGAACTCTAAATTAAATCAAATCTGTTATGCAATACGTATCTTAAAATTAACCACTAGCAAATAAACTTTGAAAAATTCATACTTTGCCCATTTTCACTCACGAATAAAGTATGGAATTATATTCTAGGGTTTATCATCAGATGCACTAAGTACTTTCAAAATACAGAAGAGAGCAATAAGAATAATGACAAATCACAAATCATGGGAATCTTGTAGACCCTTATTTAAATGTATGTATATTCTTCCACTACCAAGTATTTACATCTTTGAAACCATTATGTTTTTTAGAAATAATGTCATAGGTAAAGATGCAGGTCTTAAAACAAATAATGAGGTACATGATCATTTCACAAGGAAACAATCAGATTTGCATATTATGCGTATAAAAACAAAAATGTATCAAAATGGAACATTTCACATAGGGATTAAGCTTTTAAATAAATTACCGCATAATGTAAAAGCAACATCAGAAAGGGGAAATTTTGAGAAATTGTTGATGTCATACCTTCAATACCACTCATTTTACTCTGTAGAAGAATATCTCAATTGTATGAATTAATTTAATGAAAATAATGTAATGTAAATAATTTAATGTAAATCATATTTTATAATTAATGTGTCTCATATCATTATGTATAAACATGTATATGATTTAAATAATTTAATGTAAATCATATTTTATAATTGACGTGTCTCATATCATTATGTGTAAAGTACATGTTTATGATTTAGAGGACTAATAAAATACTACTACTACTACTACTACAAGAGTGGCACTACGAGTATGGAAAAGATCTGGTGATGGCCTTCCTGGACACTGAAAAGGTGTATGACAGCATCAGTCAAAACGAAGTGTGGGAGGACTGAGAAAAAAGTCAGTAAAGATGGAGATAGTGGAAGGAGTGAATGATATGTATCACCCCAGTTATTTATTGTAGCTATGATGAAATATTGGTGAAGAGCATTGAGGAAGGAAAAATATAAACAATTAATTATATTTGCGAATGACTTATTAGTTTGGGGAGAGGATGAAAGATAGGTGCAGGATCAGCTGGATATGTAGGAGAGAGTAGCTGCAGCTTATGGCATGAAGTTCTCTGCGATAAAAAGTGAAGTGGTGATAACAACAAGATAGAAGAACAGGACGGACATAGGCATTTCACTTCGAGGAAACATCTAAATAGAGTGAAATGTTTCAAATATTTGGGAAGCTGGATTGAAGAAAATAGAGGAAACAGGAGGGAGATAAACAAAAGAGGAAAATGTGCAAATGGATTTTTTAATAGTATTAGAAGTCTGGTATGGAGTAGGGATGTCCCGCATAAGAGCAAAGAGGCAATCTATTAAACATACTTTGTGCCAATTTTAACGTATCACCCGGAAACATGGGTGATGAAGAAGAGAGAGAGTACAATCTGTGGAAATGAAATTTCAGAGCAGTAGAGTAGGAATAACAAGAAAAGAGAAAATATGGAATGAGAAAATCAGGGAGATGATAAAGGAAGAACCACAACAACAGATGATTGAAAAATCTAGGTTACAGTGGTACGGGCAAGTAAAGAGAATGGCAGAGGAGAAGTTGCCAAGGCAGATGCTGGACATGGAGCTGAAAGGGAAGAAGCCTAGAGGAAGACTGAGAGACAGATGGATTAAAGGCATTAAGAAATGTGTGGAGGAAAGAGGAAATTGGGTGACAATGGAAGAAGAGAGATGGTGGTTAGACAGGAAGCACTGGCGAGGCTTTTGTTCCCAGCAGACCTGGCCAGTGACTGGAAGCTGTCCAAGATGAAGACAAACCACCAACCTTACTATTCATCATATTTGTGAAATTTTTGCCTGGATTTCATATTTTAATATTTGGATAGCGGTGACAATGAAACTGCCGTTAAGCACTGAAAATAACATAGGATAGGGAAAAAATAAATAGTCACTTACCACAGATGAAGGTAGGAGGCCTATTGTGTAGTGTGTTTGGTTATGTGCATGTGTGTTTTGTTTTTCCTTGTGTTCACCTGACCCTCCTGCCTTCATCTGTGGTAAGTTATTTAATATTTTCCACATTTTCTATCAACATTATAGCATCTAAAGTCAATTACTTTGGCGGAGTTTCCCTACCTTACCTTATTTTCAAATTTTTACATTTCCCACATTTTCTATTAATATTTATAAATAATGGAAGAAAGGGAAATTAACCTACTACATAACAAAGTTTACAGCTGTGATGAGAGAAAACACTTAAGTATTTTCTCTCATTGCAACCATCAACTTTGATATGTGGTGGGTTAATTTCTGTTTCCTCCATTATTTATATCGCCTAGAAGCCACTTCGATTTTACTTAGTTTTATCATTTCTATTTATATTTATATCAATTCAAGTTAATTACTTTGGTGATGTTTCCATATTTCTTACAATAATATTTCTCCAGAATCACTGATTCAGTATTGTCTTCCCCTCACATCCGCCACCACTAGAGCTACCTGAGCCATGCTGCTTGGATTCTCCATTCACACATTGCGTGTTTCATCTACTTCCAAGAATAAGCTTCGACAAAAAATATTGTGTTACACATGTTCATCATTCCTGCTGCAATCGTCCGTTATTACTGTTGGGTTGAATTTCCCTATTATTCCTTAGTTTCGCTGCCTTAGTTTTGCTGTTCATTATTATAATAATATTTTTATTTACACATCATTTTCGACAAGGAGAGTCTGAAAAAATCTTGTCCATAACTAAAGATGGCAATGATGTTGACCAGATATGAAACCTAAAATTTCACAAAAATAAGATGTTCACATTTCTCACTTAGCAAAAAAATCAAATTAAAAAAATGTATAGCACTGCATGAAATCCCATACGTTGGATAAACTTCTTTTGCTTGAATGCCACTCAGTTGAATTTTTTTTTTTCCTACATAAGAAGGATTTGTATTGTTCTAAACTAAATGAGAATAATCATTCAATAAAAATTTATTCATATAATAACACTGTTACAGATTAAATGCCTGTACATTAAAAAAAATAGTTCGGGGTTTTGTTAATGACCAATAGAAAATGAATCAACTATTTTTAAAATTTGTATCTGTCTGTTTGGCTTCACGTAAAAACCATTGGCCAGACTTTGGTGGGGTTTGTGATAATAAACAGTCCCCTGGTTCGGGAGACAACTTTTTCAGCTGAGAAATTTAGGAAAAATAGATTAACAAATGAGTATCAATTTTTTGTTGCACACAATACATGGAAGAACCATCGGTCATAGTTAGTTAATTCTTACAGCTGAATTGTATAAAGTGATTTCAGAGAACAAACAGCACTCGCCAGTGTGGTTCAGTGCAACTCTCCTCACTGCAGTTCTCCATAGTCATCAAAGCAAATGCTGGAACAATCCTCAATCTTCGCCTCATAAACTACACATTGCATAAACAAAAAATAAACTTATCACATGCTGGACATTGTTACATATTACACAGACAGAGGGCAACACTTCACTTGTACCATTAGTGAATAATATAACTTGGCAGTAGATATAAAACGCTTGGCGTCAGCAAGAACATGCGGCCGTAAATCCCTACCTCCAAATTTGACTATACCAACGATGAGTAAAACTCACTGAAGGCAGTCAACCCAAAAAAATGTTGGTGAAGAAGAAGATTTCGGTGTGAAAACAGTATCACATTTTTGGGAGGACATTTTTTCCTTGCTGGCGATATGTTAGCTGTATCATGATTGGTTTAATCCACACATTAACAGCCCACAAAAAAAAGTTGTAGGCAACAGCTTGTGATAATTGTTTACCTTGTGATAATTAATTAAACTCGTTTGCTGAACACAGGAACTGCCTGTATTTCACAGTTTATTAGATCATCAAACATAATATGTCAGCAACAGTGATATATCCAATCACTGTTGAATCAGACTCCTCACTATTCAAGATTGCAGGTTTGCACATAGAACAACAGTACCTACCATACTTATATTTAATGTTCCTGTTCAGTATAGCCCCGGTCTCAGTTACGGGTGGCTCATAACTAAATATTGGTGCACGGAGAACATTCTTTGCACGACCGGTCACGCCCAAGCATTTTTCCCACCGACTCCTTTACTAACATGGCCGTTCTTGTTCCCTCGCCTTACTCGGTCAATCACAACCCTTCTCCTTCACACGTGACTGTCCTAGCCAATTAGCCTCGCCTTTCAGCAATATTCCAATTTATTTTAGATGATGCACTCCTTCTCATCTGTTTGGATATGCAACGCTATCATTACAAGGTAGAATAATATATGGGTTCTTTTATTGTCCTCCAAAGCAGCTTTTTTGTAGGGAGAGTTGATTCAAATGGAAAATTATTTATAATAATAACACATTTTATTGAGTTCTGCCAGCAAAACAACCTCAAAATTATGTCCACTTCACTTCAAAAAAATCCCAAAAAAACAAAAAACATCGTGATCACCCATCCATCATTTAGGGGAATTTCAGATTGAACACATTGCAATATTGTATGACTATCAAAAAGAAATTCACGATGTACAAGTACGCAGAGGGACAAATATAGATACTGATCACTATTTATCCAGAATAAGAATTAAAAACACAAAAGAAAATTTAACAGAAAAAAACCAGTGATTCAAAAATTCGATCTACGTAAAATCAAAGACTCCAAAATCAAAGAAAAATGGGAAGAAGAACCTGCAGAAGACTGGCACAAATTTTGGACTAAAATAATCAAAACCGCAAAAGAATTGATACCTTTTCACAAAAAAACCGAACCACCCTTGGTGGAATCAAGAATGTGAGACAGCAATAGAAGAAAGAATAAAGGCATTTCAAAATTACAATTGCAACAAATCTGAAGAAACACACAATAAATTTCTCAAAGTTTGTAAGCAATCATCGAAGACTTTAAGACAAAACAAACGTAAATATGTCAATGACCGACAACAGACAATCGAAGACAACTTCAAAAATTACAATACACATGATTTCTGCAAGACCTTCGCGAACCAAATCAAAGGGTACTCACCACAGAACCTATGTTTTAGAAAACAAAATGGTAAACTTGCCTTGACAAATAAAGAAAACTGCCAAGAGCTGGCCAATTATTTTTCACAGCTCTTAAATTGTCCGCAACCAAAAAGAGGTTCCCAAAAATACAATCTGAAATGACAACAGAGACCTCACCGCCAACAACACAAGAAATTTATTCACATATAAAGAAACTTAAAAATAATAAAACATCAGGAGAAGATGGAATTGTAGCCGAACTTTTAAAAAATTTAGGTCCAAATTCACTCAAAGAAATTGTACAAATAATCCAAAACATTTGGCAAACCGAAAAAATCCCAGATGATTGGAAGATTGCTCTAATCCACCCACTACATAAAAAAAAGATAACAAATCAGATGTAAACAACTATAGAAGGATCTCCCTCCTACCAGTCACATACAAAAATATTTTGGCCTGTATTTTGAAGAGAACACAAGAGCAGTTAGAACCTAAATTAATAGAATATCAAGCAGGATTCAGATAAAGAAGGTCATGCCTCAAACAATTTTCAATCTAAAAAACATAATCAAAATGTGAGCCCTCAGACAAAAACCCCTTGTATGCACATTTGTGGATTTCAAAAAGGCATATGACTATTGAGGCCTTCACTATTCTAATTTTGAAAGAAAGGGGATTAGATCAAAATCACGAGAACTCATAAAACAAACACTAATTGGCATTAAATCTAAAGTAAAATTCATGGGAGAAATTTCAGAACCCTTTGACATTCAAACAGGTGTGAGACAAGGCAATGGCCTCTTTCCTCTTCTGTACAACGTTGTTCTAGACAAAGTTATGGAAGAATGGGAGAAAGAACTTGAAATTTAAGTGTTGGAAACCAATTCCACTTGGCTTTCCCTAAAACAATCTCTATATACCTCGCTTTTGCGGATGATTTGGCAATACTAGCAGAAGATGAAGAGACTGCCACCAAACAGCTTGAAACACTAAAAGAATGTGCAGAAAAAGTTGGGTTACAAATCTCATTTGAGAAAACTGAATTCATATGTTCAAAGACAGAAATAGCAAGTTTGAGAACAAAATACGGTAAAATCAACAGGATCCCATTCTTTAAGTACCTCGGAAAATTCATTGAACTGACAGGCCTTGAGAAAATCTCGCATCAAAATCGCCTCCAAAAAGTGAGAAAAGCATTAGGATTAGTGCAAAATCTCTACAACAAAAAATCCATTTCAAGACAGACCAAAGTTCAGCACTAAAACACAGTCATAAAACTAACAGGACTCCTCTATGCAAGTGAAACGTTAACACTTAACAGAAAATGTGACCTTGAAGAAATAAAAAAAGTAGAGAGAAAAATCATTAGAAAAATTCTAGGAGCAAGACTTACTAAATATGGTTACAGACTACAATGAATCAAAACAACAGAAAAGTTTTAAAATATTGAAAATATAGAAAAATCGAATGAAATTCTTTGGTCACCTCAAGAGGCTACCAGAAAATCAATTGACAAAAAAGATAATAGATTATGTAACTTCACTTAAAAATCCAACACCTTGGCTGAATGAAATTCGGAAGGATCTTAAAAGTGCAAACATAGGAGCAACAGACATCTTAGAGACACCTTCAGACACAAAGTAGACAAATGGGAAGTTACAACTGAGCAACCAAACAAAAACAATACCAACCAAAATGGTCGGAAGAACACAAACAAGCTTTCTTGGAAAGAACGAAAGCCTACTGGAACAACAAGAAGAACTCAAAGAAAACTTGATTGGCTCATTCGCTTAATGTCTTCCATTTATTGAGAGAATTCACCAATAATCAATATATATTATAAAAATAAGTGTACAATGTGTGTGCCGCTAAAACTAAAAAACGAGTCCCCCATACGATCAAGTGTGTTATAAGGTGTGGTGGCCCTCTATCCCCTATCCATAATGAAGGTTTCTGTTTTTACCTAAAGGGCGTGATTTTGAAGATAGAAGGGCTGGAAGTTTCGCCCTCTAGAATAGCGGGAAACAGTCGAAGAGCGAGAAGCACGTTTATGTTGCCAACAATCGAAAGAAAAAGAACAGCGAAGTAACAAAACAGTGAAAGAATATGAGGCACAGTTACAGGAATGCAAGCCACCCACGAAAAATAAACAGTGAAGGAGGTTACTGTTTTGACCTGAAGGACGTGCTGTTCGAGATATAAGGGCTGAATAGTGAAGTGGGAATAGTCAAAGTGATACAGTTACTGGATATAAATCTAAAATAATGTATATAAAGTGTACTTACTGTATTTGTTAGTAACAAGTTAATTTGATTTATATTTTATGCAATGCTCAAACTTAAAAGAGGAGGAGATCTTGCCAGTTCTAAATCAAAACGGCATAAACAAAAGGAACAGTGAAAAAAATGAAACAGTGGAAGAGCGCGAGGTACGTTTATGTTCCCAACGAACAAAAATGAACACTGTGAGAAGTAGAGAAACTGGAGAACAACGAAATGAACGAATTAAAGAATCAAGAGTTGAGATACAATCTTATACTAAAAGACTGCAAATGCAAGCCACCCATGAAAATATCACCCAACGAGAAGCGCGGAAGAGGATAAGTAAACAGTACAACCTAACAAATGAAGCATTCCACTAAGACCCGACAAAAGAATATAACAAACACAAACATGTCGTAATTAGAAAAATGGATAACATCTGCCATTTTTGCAATGCGAAAAAATTCAGTGGAGAAACACCAGGATTATGTTGCATGAATGGAAAAATTCGATTACCACCACTGGAAACACCTCCGAGGGAATTTCTACGTTACATGACTGGGGAAACTCCAGAATCTAAACACTTTCTTCAAAATATAAAAGCGTACAACGCCTGCTTCCAAATGACTTCTTTCGGTGTCACTTCGATCAACACTAACAGAGATGAAATCGACTATGTTTTTTTCCATCCAAGGACAAATCTTTCACAAAATGGGTTCATTACTACCACTACCCAATGAAAACCATAAATTTCTGCAAGCATATTTCATCGGAAATGAATAAAAAGAAACGATGCACAAATATCAGTGGATTGAGATGAGAAATAATCCAAGATGTACAGAGGATCTTACACGAATACAATCAACTTATACACATATTCAAAACTGCACTAGACCGAATGATTACTGATGACTATAAAGTTATAATTCGAGGTGACAAAAGACCACCTGGAGAACACGAACGTCGATTTAATGTACCTCAGATAGACGAAGTTGCCATCGTAATTGTGGACAGTGAAAACACAAGCCCTGACATAATTGTACAATGAAGAAGAGAGGGACTACAACCCATTGCAGAGACACACCGTTCATATGATGCCCTCCAATATCCACTTATATTTCTGCATGGAGAGGATGGATATCATTTTAATGTGAAACAAATCCAACCTGAAACAGGTGTACAAACAAACAAAAAAGTCAAGAGTTCTATGCTAACCACTTATTGATCAGAGACAATGAAACATATAATCACATTCTCCACACTCACCGTTTATTCCAACAATTTCTGGTAGATTTGTATGCAAAAACAGAAGCGGAATGGATGCTTTTTATACGACTGAATCAGAAGAAACTACGCAAGGAAGAATACATCCACCTTCGAGACATGATCAGAAATGACGGCAATATTGACTACATTGGAACAATGGTATTCTTACCCTCATCAAGTCCGAGACACATGCACGAATACAATCAAGATGCCATGATCTACGTAAGAAAATATGGACGACCTGACCTTTTCATAACATTCACATGCAACTCATTGTGGCCAGAAATCAAAGAACACTAAAGATACGGACAAGCCCCCATCGACCGACACAATATAATAGCCAGAGTTTTCCAGCAAAAACAATTGAGATTTATTGAAGTCATCAAAAAATACCACATCTTTGGAACCGTTAGATGCTGGATGTACACAATCGAATGGCAAAAATGAGGACTGCCTCACTCACACAATCTTATATGGCTTCATGACAGAATTCATCCCATGGATATCGACAGTCATCCAAGCTGAATTTCGCAATCTACAAGAAGATCCACAACTGTATGACATAGTAATTAAAAACATGATTCCAGACCATGCTGGCCATTAAACCCCAAATCGCCATGTATGAGTGAGGAAAATGTACAAAAAAAATGACACACAAACCGGAGATGATGGCTATCCCAAATACAGAAGACGATCACCTAAAAACGGTAGCTTCACAGCAAAAATACGAATACGAGGCAGAGACAAACTGGAAACAGATAATCAATGGGTTGTACGGTATAAACATAGAACACTGCAATTCAGTAAAATCAATCAAAAATGTATGTAAGTATGTGAACAAAGGCAATGACATGGCAGTATTTCAAAGAGCCAAAGATAATGACCCAAAACAGAAACAACGAGATCCTCATGTACCAAATGGGAAGATACATCAATAGTAACAAAGCAGTGTGGCGGATTTTCGGTTTTCTCATACATGAACGCGAACTAACTGTGCAACATCTAGCAGTACATTAGGAGAATGGACAGTGTTTATTTCACAAAAGACACTGCCAGAAAAATTGGAAGTGAATCACCTCAGAACACAACATTAACAGGTTTTTCCCAGCTGTGCCAAACAGATCCATTCGCGAAAACATTACTATATGTCGACGTCCCTATCTATTAGACGTGGAATAAAACAAGAAAAATCTTTCAACCACTAAAACAAGGAATTCCAGTAGAGCAGGGGTGGCCAACTTTATTACACCCAAGATATACTGTTTGCTGACAAAACCCTGTGTGATCGACCAATGACATACTTGTTGAAATTTAAAATGAAACAGTATAGTTCAATACACAATGTTGTTGTATTTAAATAAAGAGGGAAAACATTAAACTGAAAATTGTTCTTAGTAACTACTTATTTATATTAGTGTGAGCATTACGTGTGAGCATCTTCCACTAGATTAATAAAATCAGGTTTGTAGTTTTCAATTTCCAACCTTACAGAATCCAATGTATGAGCGTCTGTCAAGCAAGAACGGGGTTTATTTTTTTGTTTAAGTAGGTAAACGCTGATTCACATACATAAGTTGAACCAAAACACGAATGCACATTTCTTCAAATGGTCAATACCCAGAAGTCTAGACCTGAGGATCACCTTGTTTTTAGAAATATGTCACAGCGCAGGGTAATAATTTCGTTTTGAAATATCCATTTAAAATGTATCTGCAAATTTTTTAGCTATTTCGTAGATATTATTATAATTGATGAAATTATTAAACGGATAACTGATGAATTCCACAAAGTTCTCAATTTTTTTGAAATCACTAAAGCGAATTTCGAAGTCTGATACGAGTGCCTTAATTTCTGCCGTGTACTAGTCAGGAATGAAAGTGTGGTCATGATGTTTTTCCATATCATCATTGATGTTTACAAATTGATGAAATTTTTGCTTTTTGATGGCAACTATTATAGATGCTGTTGACTTTAGATTGCTGAAATATAAAGTATAATTTCTATTTATGTTTTATTCTTGGCTTGTAGTTCCAGATTTAATGTGCTCGGGTAAAATCTGCTAAAGTGCTAAATCATATCACCAGTCTAAATCGTGCAGTTGCCGATAATCATCACCCCTATCTTCAAGAAATTTTATTATTTCCTCCAATAGATCTCAAAATCTTTGCAAAAACTTGCTTCGACTTAACCACCTTACGTCAGTGTGCAATGCCTAATGTGGTTCATTCTCATCTATTTGTTACTTAAATAGCCACCTTATGAGAGATTTTCCTTTTATGGAATTTACACTCTTAAAAGAAATATCCATTGTATGTTTCGTGTTTAGACTCTGACTAGCCAAAACTTGTTGATTAATTATGCAGTGGTAGCTAATGAAGTCTGGAAATTCTTCGTCCTTGTGACAGAGAGCAATAAAACCATTATGAATACCTATCATTGCTGAAAACCCATCAGTTGTCATTGATAGGAGTAGCTTAATCTTGCTAAAATATGATTTGAATTCCGTGAATATGTCAGGGCCACGAGTTTTTCCTTTTAAGGAAATAATACTTAGCAGTTCTTCTTTCATCGAGAAATCTTCAAAGACCATCGGAATAAAAATAAGTAATGTAGTCTTCACGGGTGTGCAGCCGGATGGTGTTTTGAAAACACGACGTTTCGACAACCAGCTCGGTTGTCTTCATCAGGCTTCCGGTGTCTACAGGTGTCGTCAGCCTGTAGACACCGGAAGCCTGATGAAGACAACCGAGCTGGTTGTCGAAGAGTCGTGTTTTCAAAACACCATCCGGCTGCACACCCGTGAAGACTACATTGCTTCAGTACGCCGGGAAAGTCTCCACGCTGTCAGGGCGTAGCCGATAGTGGGGTTAGGTCACCGGCTAATGCACCTGAACCAGATGTTGTCCAAAATATATTATAAGTCCATAAGAAAGTTCTGAAACCGTGTAAAATTAATAATGCTAACAGTACAAATGACCACAGTCGCCACTTGCAGGCTTAACCCTCTGCAAGAAAGGTATTATTTTAATAAATGAAAGTCTCAAGTCGAAATCAAAAGTCATATATTCTCCAAAAATTTCCACATAAATGTTATAAAGCACTGTTAGCTAAGGCTATCGGATTTAAATCTTTTCCAAAAATTGCAAGTTGAGATTCCAGAGCATAACCGCGAGAAAAACCCCAAAACTGAATTTAGCTGACAAATTACATGTTCCGTAACGGTTTGTCGAAAAGCTACAACATGGCTGCTATATCCTGTTCCTTCGTCTAGATTGGTTCAAGACCAGCCTGTTCCGCCAGCCCGAGCGGACCTCGCGCCACCGTGCGTTCACCATCGAGTTACAAAAGACACTGGAGACGACAGACGACCGACAGACCAAATTCCCACCTCTAAGCGGCCTTATATTAGCTTGGGGTCACGTGGTACATCTCTGCTTCAAAAATTACCAAATATGGATGTGTTACTCGCCTACCACCTAAGTCAGTGTCCTGTTATTTTCTTATTTAAAAATCGGCTTTAGTAATTGACTTGAAATTATGTTTAAAATATTATTCCTGATTTTAAACTGTCTCTACATATGAACTTTGTTTATACCTGTTGAGATAAGGTAAACCGAGTAATCCTAACAATCGAGTGTAACTATTATTTATGTTTTTATTTATAACTCTGAAAGTTTATGGAATATCAAGCCGGAAAAATTATCAAAGTGTAGCCTGAATTGAACGGCGTATTTTAGTGTTTATTACATCCCTGTAGCTGTTATATCAGAGACACAATAAATTATTTAGTGATTTACACATGTGTTTTATGTCGAGTGTTTTTAGGAAAATCATACCATCGGTACTATGGCTTCAAATTGCGTGAAATTAATATATGTGAAGCTAGAAGAATAGATTATCGTGGTAGACTACTTATTACTCCAGAATTTAAGTAGGCTTTTGAATGATAAAATGCCCAAACTGGGTGTTCAATTTTTACGTGTTAAGATTATATTTAAAAATACTTAGAGTGTTGGAAACTATCAGATTTAATTGAATTTACTTCACTTCCTGGCTGTTCTAGTTTATTCCCTACTTTATATTGGGTGGCAATGTTTACAATCGGTGTGGAAGCATTTTATGTGTGCAGTGTCTGTAGCAAGTTACTTAAAAATTGGATTACCATACAACAGGTTAGTAAAATGTCTTAAAATGTGTCTAGAAAATTAATTATGGGTGTTAACTGGTATTTACATGCTCTTAACGCTTTTGAAATGGCTTAAAAGTGTTAGAATTAATTCCGAAAGGTTGACCAAATTGATCGATTTACCGGCGTCTATTTACTCACTGATATTTCATATTCTACAGACTGAAACTATTTAAAATCTATTAAAATTGAAAGATTATTTTGTTTACTGCTTGTTTTTCTACTTTTTAAATCCTGAAACTACTTGAAAGGCCTCAAATTAATTATGCTAATTGTTTAAGAAAAATGAGTATTAAAAATCCAATATAATTACTTCTTATGACTATTAAATGCTTTCAAAACTATCAGAAATCTGTTAATTTATTTACTAGGCGGTCTCAGGGATTATTATTGCTACTTTTGGAGCTTTAACATGGTCAAGTTTTATTACAATGAATTATTTTCATTCTGCTTCAGACTGTTATTTTATCATCCAGTTTATTTCTTTAAAAATCCTACTAAACTATATTTATTTCTGAAGTTATGGTTATAGTGAGTCTAGGCCTGTGTAATTATAGGTTCTTTATTGTCTTTACTGTACGGAAATCTCTTCAGAAATACTAAAACTAGAATATGCCAAAATTTATGGGTTAGATTTTTCCTTTACTGAAATTACTTATTTATCTCTGAAATAATGTGTATTAGACATGATAAAAGGTTTATTTATGCATACTATTTGCAATTATTCAACATTTACTTCGTTTAAATCGGTTTAAAGTGTGGTATCGTGTACTGAAGTTAACCCAAAACTCGGCCCGATTCTAACCAAATATGAAAAATAGAACGAGGGATACCTTACAACGCTCACATAAAAATAAGTAATTGTGCAGTATCGGTTATATCTGTTGACTCGTCAAGTTGTAACGAAAAAGCAATGCAGCGGACAATATATCTTTGTAGTTATTCGTTTAGGTTTTCACTCATCGTTTCTATACAGAGCATCACAGTATTTCGAGACAAGCGTAATCCATGAATAGCTTCTTTAATTTCATTTTTAATTTTGAAATTCACGAACAGCGAATCTGACGCTGCTTCGAAAATTTCCTTGATATATTCTCCATCAGAAAAAGGTTTGCAGTTTTATGCAATTCTGTAGCTTACTTGGAAAGTAGCTTCAGTTACAGCCTTACTTTGGTCAATAGGCTTAGAAAACATGTGTTCTTGGACTATTAATTGAGATTTCAATGTTGTAATTTACTCTTTCTTATTTCGTGGTTAGTTGGAAAGTTTGTATGATATTTACTATGCATTGTGTTAAAATATCTCTCTAAATTTCCTTTTTCGGTATTGCCAAGGACGTATTGCGAATTAAACAGCAACAGTTTTCTTTCATCATAGTAAAGAAGTAGTCCCTTTCCCATTCTTCGTGAAAGTGAGTTTTTTATTTCTTTGGAGAACATTTTCCAAGGATCTACTAAAACAAAACAAAAATATTAATAACGTCGTCAACTGACGGAATGACAGCGTACCATACCTTCCCGCCTATTGTCAAAAGCGTGCCAGAAGCAAAAGGGAGCTCGATCGACTGGATTAATAGCCGTGATCGACCCGTCAATCATGATTGACCAGTTGGCCACCCCTGCAGTAGAGGATCATCCAGGAATCATGAAAACCGATGCACTAGGATGAGTATACATCATACATCCAAACAACGCTGAATGTTTCTACCTCCGGATGTTGCTACAAGAAATACGGGGACCAACAAGTTTCATAGATCTCAAGACGGTTGACGGTTACCAATGCCAGAAGTACAGAGAAGCATGCCAACGCTTAGGACTGCTGGAAAATGACAACCACTGGGAAATAACACTAAAAGAAGCCTCAATCACAGACTCAGTTCAACAAATCAGAGACTTATTTACCATAATTCTAACTACATGTAACCCATCGGATCCAAAACAGCTGTAGGAGTACTTCAAAGAGAGTATGAGTGATGACAAGCTCATGCAGAATTGGCTATCGAATTCAACGACGACATCTTCAATGACACACTCATTCACCTAGAATATAAAAGTTTAGCAATAAAAAACCAGACCTTAGCACAACTTGATATGCCAGCATCACGAAAAGATGCTTTCAGTGTGCTAAACTTCGAAATTAAAAAAGAAAAAAGCTACAACATCAACAAACTACTTCAGTACATTGCTCACAACAAACCACTCCTCAATGACAATCAAAAAAAAATTAGAACGTTATCATGGACAGGATCAATAACAACACTAGCGGAATTATTTATTTGGATGCACCAGGCGGCAACAGGAAAACGTTTCTAATAAATTTATTGCTGGTGGAAATACATGCTAAACAACACAGTGCACTTTCACTGGCATCATCCGGCATTGCAGCCACACTTATGGAAGGAGGATGAACTGCCCACTCAGCCCTACAACTACCACTGAATATAGCCGAAGAACAATTTCCGGTGTGTAAAATCTCAAGAGGATCTGGACGAGGTGAACTTCTAAAACAAACTAAAATTATCTTTTGGGACGAATGCACCATGGCACATGAAAAATCACTTGTAGACATGGACAGAACATTACAAGATTTACGAGTAAATACGTAAGTGATAGGAGGAGCTGTATTCATACTCTCAGGAGATTTTCGACAAACACTTCCAGTTATCCACAAGTCAACACCAGCAGACGAGATAAATGCATGGTTAAAAAAATCACATCTCTGGCCACACGTACAAATACTGCGGCTAACAAAACATGTGAGAGTAGAACTCTCGAAAGACGAAACAACGGCACATTTTGCTCAAAAACTTTCACAAATAGGCGAAGGAATATAATATCCCATTGACCAGACGACTGGCCTCATTGAGCTCAGCAGTGATTTTTGCAACATTGCCACTACTGAACACAAACTCATCGACCAAATTTATCCACACATTATTCACAACTATACCATCATATGCAACAGATCCTGTCAGAATGCAGACAGTTGCAGGCCCAACATGCACAAAAACATCTTCAAAAGCTTTCAACTCTTGTTAGGAGCTATTTATCTCTAGTTCTGTCAACATTTCACTCCTGTAAATCACACACCAACTCCACCCCTAGTTGCGAAGACTACATGCTTGGCTCACTTCCTCAATCTACCCCATCCAAACCCTTTACCACCTGCTCAAAAACTCCCTACCTCTCCTCCAGTTAAACCTAAACAGTCGGTGATTAATCTCTCCTCCACCCCCCTGACTGAACCTCAAATATCGGTCCTATCCAAAGGACTCACTTTTTCTCCAACGCCCAAGTTTGACCGTGCTGCTTTGTTCCGGGACTCATTGGTGTTCTGTCGCTCTCTTCTCTGGTGGTACCATTTTACTGTCACAGGAGAAAACACCAGCCGACAGATATAGATTCAGCCCAGTCTACAGCAGTTTAAACCTGCATCTTCTCTGGATCCTCCCCGGCTCCCACAAAACCATCCCCTTATTCTATTCCAGGAGTTCCTCACATCTACTCTTTCCTCACCCTCTTTCCTAAATTCCATCCCACACTCTAAAAACCTAAGCAATATGGAAACTCGAGCTATGAGAGAACTGTCTAAAAACCATAACACCTTCATCCTCCCTGCCGACAAAGGCTCAACCACAGTAGTGATGGACCACAATGACTATGTGGCTGAGGCCCTAAGGCAACTGTCTGACACTAACACCTACCTTCCACAAGCTACAGATCCCACTACCTCCATATGCCAGGAAATAAAAAATCTTCTTGACCTACAAGGCCCCCCCCCCCTTTCAGTCCAACTCCCTCCTGGTTCCCAGAATCCCCGCACTCCCACACTGTATCTTCTTCCTAAGATACACAAGACTGGTGATCCTGGGCAACCTATAGTTGTGGCATATGGATCGCCCACTGAAAGGATTTCAGCTTTTGTGGATGAACATCTCCAAACCTTTTTCAAAATCTTCCCTCCTACGTGAAAGAAACTCCACATTTCCTTGAACGCCTATCCACAATCCACACACCTCTACCTCCAGATTCCTTCCTGGTCTCCACTGATGTAACTTCCCTCTATAACAACATTCCCCATAGTCAGGGCCTCAGTGCCATAGAATAGTACCTAGGCCTACGACCGCCACATAGCCTGCCTAGTACATACTTTCTTTCAACCTTGGCCCATATAGTTCTCTCCAAAAAAATTATTTACCTTTAATTCTATAGTGTATCACCAAATCTGCGGCACCGCCATGGGCACCCGCATGGCACCATCTTATGCCAACTTATTCCTTGGTCGTCTGGAGGAACCTTTCCTGAACAACACTCCCTTTAAACCCACTGTGTGGTTCAGATACATTGATGACATATTTATGATATGGACCCACAGCAAAAACCACCTCCTTGAATTCCTCCACTCCCTTAACAATAGCAAAAATTCCATCAATTTCACCTGGACTTACTCCTGCTCACACATCACATTCCTCCATGTTGACATCATGCTCAGGCACAGTGTCCTTCATACCACAGTCCACATAAAACCCACTAATTTACAGCAGTATCTACACTTTGAGAGCTGCCATCCATTCCATACCAATCGTTCCCTTCCATACAGTCTTGCCATCCGTGGAAGTCGCATTTGCTCTGATGCTCATTCTCTCCATCAATACTCACAGAACCTATCCCAAGCCCTAATTTCCCGTTGTTACCACAGAGGTCTTCTACATAAACAGATCTCCCATGCAATCACCCACCCTCCACATAACCACTCTCACTTGTCTCCTACAAAAACCAACCATAGTTTTGTCACCCGGTTCTCTCCAGGCCTCGAGTCCATCAATCATATCTTGCGACAGGGGTATGACTTCCTTCGCTCATTTCCAGAAATGCGTACTCTCCTACCCAAAATTCTACCCAATTTCCCCTGTGCTTAGCAGACCACCCAATCTTAAGAACATTTTAGTCCACAAATACCCTCCGTCAGACTCTCCAAAAGCACCATATGGATCTTACCCTTGCAATAGATCCCGCTGCAAAACCTGCAGCATACTTCCACCCACCACTACATATTTCAATCCCACCACAGGGGAAACTTTCCCCATTATGCCACCTGTTCAACTACTCATCTTATATACCAGCTAACTTGCCGCAACTGCACTAGTTCCAACATAGGCCTCACCATACAACAACTCTCAGTTAGAATGAATGGCCACAGACAAACAGCCCACACCCGCAACCTGTACCTTCCAATACCAGAACATGCCAATAGCCATGATTCCAACAACCTCAATGACTGTTTTACTGTGAGAGCAGTCAAGAGTTTTCCCTGACAGCACCACTTCAGCAGAACTCCGGAGATGGGAACTAGCGTACCAGAATATCCTGGATACGAGACACCCACCTGGACTTAATCACCGTTAAAATCCACTTAACACATCATTTTTTTCCCCCCCCCCTGCATTTATACCATACCCTTACTACATATGTTCATTTTACCATATCCTGCAATATATTATCTCAGACATTGCATGCCGATATATCGATAGTATACTCCTTAGCCATTCCCCCACCCTCCACTGCTACTCGGTTAGTCATTAGGTAACTTTCGTTGTGTACACACGTACCAAGCCTAATGGCTCTACTAGTGAACAAGGCAGATGCCGAAATATTGTGTAGTTGTTTGTCAGCATAAATGTTCCCTCTCATCGCAGCCGTCAACTTTGGTATGTGGTGGGTTAATTTCCATTTCTTTTTCTTATTTACATGGCAACATTTGACAGTTTTGTTTCCTAGCACAGCATTTGATGGGCGTAAATAATAAGCAAAAGGGTGACTATGTGGAATTTGCAGTTCATAATCATGAAGCACCTGATAATACAGGAAGATTGCAGCTGACTGAATTTTGATGCCTAGCCGACACAGCCAGCGACATAACATATAAATATTCCACTGCTGCCAACTTCGATGCGAGAACCATGATTCAAGATGAATACTGTGGTCAAATTCACCAAGATTTAATTTTTGTCTCAAATAATATAGCAAGGGTGAGCCAAAGTGTATGTTGTATAGTTTGTTGTTTAAACTCATAATTTTGTTGGTATATTTCCACATAACAGTGAGCTTTTTTTTTTTTTTTTTTTTTATGCCATCCTCAGTTTAAAATATATTTCATCCCTGATACAAGTGTATCAAGTTGGTACAGAGTTTTGAATCTGGAAATACCTGTTAATTATTGCACCTATTTAGTGTAGAGTATATTAGTATAACAGTATTATTATTGCTTCTGTGTTTAATTCACATTTTGAATAATCATTAATGATAATATTAGTAGCAGAGTGGAAAGCAATACATGTGACAGCCTAGTTCTTGGGGCGGAATCGATTTTATGTCTCCAGTGGTGACAGGAGACATTTTAATCACAAGAAGCATCCCAACACATGTTCAAGAACATTCACTCCCATTCTTAGGGTTCTCATCGTTGAGTGAAAATAGTTTACAGGCTTTAGTTGATGCACTAAGTAGTATTTGAATGTGAAATCTCTTCTACTAGGCTTGCACTTAGTGAACTTAAATCTCAGATTAAGTCACAAATTGAATCACAATCTATTGATCTTAAATAACAGATTGAATCACAATCTATGGAACTTAAATCTCTTAAATCACAATCCATTGATCTTAAGTAAGAAACTAAACATCAACTTTTTTCACATTCATTTGAAATTACATCACTGAAGTCTCAAATAGAAGCACAATCAAATAAATTTGAAAAAGAAAATCTATCGTGAATGAAAAACTATCAGTAGGTTTTCGATCGGCTACTGGAAATGTACAAGTGATTAGATGATACCCAGACGCCAAGTCTAGGTTTTATAGAAGATAGAATTTGTTAACGTTGATCCTACTGGCACATAACAAGCATTGAATGCAAGACCAATTAATGTTGTCTATAATATAAGTAATATTGAAGGGAAAGAAAATATTATTAGTGCATTTACCAACGATATTACTCACAGTATTATCAGTGTAAACAATCCAGAGGTAACCCATAAAGAAGTTTTCAGTCTCTCAAATGTAAATGATCACAATATAAATAAGATACAGCTGGGATGGCCAACATAGATCTGTAATAGACTACATTGTAACAGATAGGCTAAGTGGAGAAAAAATGCAAGATGTGAAAGTAATACCCAGCGAAAGTCTCAACAGTGACCACAGACTACTTGTTGCTGATATGAGAGTTACTAAAGCTATTGCAAAGGTAACTAGGAAGAAAAGACAGAGAGTTAAAGACTGGAAACTGAAAGACATGGACTGCAAACAGCAGTTTCAAGAGGAAATTAGAGCCAAAATACCAACAACAGATATACAAAATGGCCACGAAGAATGGAATTATTTTAAGACAAGTCTTGTTGCAAGTGCAGAAAAAATATGTGGAAGAACAAGCAGGAGAGTTAAAGAGAAAAGGACATCATGGTGGAACAACAGAGTAAAAGAAGCAATAGCCAAAAGAAATAAAGCCAAAAAAGCTCTAGATATTGCCAAGTCCTACAGAAGAAACAACAGTGATCAAGCAGATAATGGCAGATTGGAAGAGATGGCAAAAGACTATAGAAGGAGCAAATTGGAAGTTAAAAGAATTGTACAAGAAGAAAAGGAGAAAAGCTGGGATGATTTTACATCTAAACTAGAAGAGGATAGTAAAGGGAATATGAAAATGTTATATGGAATTGTAAAACACAAAAGATCGGATAAGGAAACAATTACAGCAATAGAGACAGCTGATGGAAATATAGTTCGCAATATAAGAAGTATCAGGGAAGCCATGAAACAATATTTTTACAAACTACTAAATGGACCTAATGGGATAAACGATGAAGAAACAAGTCAGAGAATAATAGATGAAGGCACCCCAATAACTTGGTTAGAGGTCGAGAGAGCTCTCCATAAGATGAAAAGTGGCAAGTCAGCAGGAGCCGACGAAGTTACAGCCGACATGATTAAAGCTGCCGGTCCACCAGGGATACAATGGTTGTATAGAGTCCTCAGAGCAATATGGAATGATAACCAAATACCAGAAGACTGGACGAAAGGGGTGATAATTCCTATATTCAAGAAAGGGAACAGAAGGAAAAGTGAAAACTATAGAGGTATTACCCTCCTATCCCACGGCCTCAAAATTATGGAAAAGATAGTTGAAGCCAGAGTACGAACAATATTAGAGCCCATCTTAGAAGAGGAACAACATGGGTTTAGGGCTGGAAGAAGCACAACAGATCTAATATTTGCCTTGAGAATGCTGGTGGAAAAATATTGGGAAAGAGGGAAAAACCTAATTATTGTGTTTATGGACCTAGAAAAGGCATACGATAATGTTCCTAGACCAACTATCTGGAAAAGTCTAAGAAAACTTGAAATACCAGAGTACCTCATAAGAAAGATCCAAATGCTGTACAATAACTGCAAGAGCTGTGTCAATGTTGGGGATGGTTACTCTGAATGGTTTAGTACAACCAAAGGAGTACAACAAGGAAGTGCCCTTTCACCCCTTCTGTTCATAGCGGTGATGGCATCTTAAAAGAACTAAAAAGAACATTCAATAGAGATCTACAGGCACTGGTGTTTGCAGATGATGTAGCAGTATGGGATGAAACAGAAGAAGGAATACAAAACAAATTGAAGATGTGGAATGATAAGTTTGAAGAATATGGAATGAAATTGAATCCAAAAAAAACTGTAGCACTAAAAATAAGCCGAAAGAATACAGACTGTCATATAAAATTAAAAGACCATGATGTTGAAGTTGTTGACCAATTCAGCTACCTGGGGAGCATAATTGCCAAAAATGGTAGAAGTGATTTAGAAATAGTGAGTAGAGTAACCAAAGGAGCCAACTTCTACAGTACTGTGCAAGGCTTACTATGGGACATGAAGGTTCCCAGAAGAGCAAAAATTGTCTTGTACAAATCATATCTCATTCCTATTCTCACATATGCTTTGGAAACATGCACACTAACATCAAGGGACCTTAGCAAGATCCAAGCATGTGAAATGAAGTTTCTTAGAACAGCCCTCCAGAAAACTAGACTTGACCGCATAAAGAATGATGAAATTAGATCAAACCTAGAGCTAAGGGAATCCATGGAAGAGAGACTTAGGTCATCTAGACTTCGATGGTTTGGGCATGTGAAGAGAATGACTAGCAAAAGACTGCCAAAAACTTATTTGGAAAAAAGGATACTGGGCAAAAGACCAGTGGGAAGACCAAGAAGAAGATGGACAGACCAACTGAAGGAGGATGTAGAGAGAAGAGGCTGGAATTGGGAGTACATCACAGACAGAGAAACCTTTCTGGACAGGAAAAGGTGGAAAACAATCGTCTATAATAACCAAGGCTCGTAAACCACACCCGGGAAACTGGAGATGGTCCTCAACGATAATGATGATGACTGCTCAGATGACAGTAAATGATATAGTATGTCTTAATACAGTACTCACAAAACAGGGTGTCGATTCCGAGACAAAACAGAATAGACATTATGATGACAACTTGCCTAGAGGTGTATGTAATGTAACAAATCTATATATCCAGCAAGAAAGTTGTTAAATTCGGAAAATACAGGGCGTTCGCCGGGAAACGCTACCCACTGTTAGCACTACAAGGAAGAAACTGCTCCCGGCAAGCGAGCGGTCAGCTTCGGGCATTGTTCGACCGTCAGCCGCGGACTATTTCATAATAATTACGCTTCATAAACTTGTATGTGCTAAGCATTTGAATCGCTAAATGCAGAAAGGGAACATGTCCAGTTTGATAAGTTTTAGGGACATGACAAAAAACTGTATTACGTTCGTACGGTAGACTACTCAGTATTACATTTTGTGTTTGTTTGGGATGAGAAGCATATTATTTATATGTTTTTTTAAGTGAATTTCTGCAGAGAACGAAAGGGCTAAGTTGAAAGATGCCTTTTCCGGAAAAAAGTTTTTTTTTACGAAATGGACATGTTCCCTTTCTGCAATTAGCGATTCATTTAAATGTGACGTAATTCATTAGCTTACCTTATAAAAGATGCTGGAAGTGTTGACCCTCTTGTGTAATGCACATTTCACATCTTCTGAACATATTTCGAGACACACGCTGCCCTAACTGACTTAATGATTTTTTGGGTGACTGTTCTAGTCGAAAAGCGATATCGTCAATTTTCTCCTCTGTGAGAATACGGTTGACCGACAGTCTCTTTTTGTTAAAAAATGAACCCGTTTCTCTTACTTTTTTAACCAGACGCAGAATTGTTGATTTAGCTGGCAGTAAAGCGCCAGGAAATTCGCGACGAAATTTACTGCGACACTTTTTAAACGACTTCTTCTTCACATATGTATCGTAGAGAAATATTCTTTGTTGCAAACTGTAACGAACCATAATTTTACTCACACTCAAACACGGTACAGATTAGTAAGAGTATGAAGCCCCAAACCAGCCAAACCGCAAAGAAACGTTTATTCACAACACTTATTAATAAGAGACTGAAGTCACAAACTAGCTACAATGCAAAGAAACCGTTCTTAACAATGTAAGGGTCCCATTATACTGCGTCACTGCACTGTTGGGGCAGCGGAGGTGTTAAACAGTGCGGTGATTCACGGCGCCGCGTGGCGGGAGCTGCTGGCACGACTGACCGAGCAAGTTGCCAACGGCAACAGACTGGGAGGGTAGCGTTTACCGGCGAACGCCCTGTATTTTGGCCTAGACAGTCGAAAAAAAAAATTGATATTTTTAAGTAAAAATTGGAAATGTAGAAAAAAAAGCTACGAGGGTGGTCTGGAAAATTCTAAGCCTAAAAATATAAAACCAATTTGGTATTTACCAAATCATTTTTATTTCTCATCTGGCTGCCCCGACAGACTTATTCCTGTCAAAAGTTATTTTCCTATCGTAGTCCAATAGAATAAATAAATAAAACGTATTTCAGAGTGATCACTTTATTTTTTGATTTAATGTCTCAATAATGAACAACGATTACTTACAAAAATAAGTTTTCTATTTCGTACACTGCAAGACTTTAGTAATAATGTGATGATATTTATGGTACATGATATTTTTTGTTTGGTTACCTGGCACGTAAACACATAAAGCTGACGGTTTTCCAACGCGGGAGCAGGCAACATACAACTGTACATGAGAGAAGCATGGGTTTTCAAGATTAACGACACAAACACTCAACGACTGGCCCTGGGATTTATTTATGGTCATAGCGAAAGCAAACCGCACTGGAAATTTCAGTCGTTTAAATTCAAATGGTACGTCAGTTGGTACCATTGGTAAGTGAGGTATCATCATATCTTCTTCCTTATATTTTCTCTTTGGAGTGGTTGCTTCGATCACATTGTTCAATAATTTTTTCACTGTTAACTGTGTGCCATTCCATAGACGCAGTTGGTTGATATTTTGCAACATTATGACCACCGAGTTCAAAAATTCTGGTGGATAGTTGACGCCATCATCTTGGTTAGTTGCGCAATCAACTGATTCATATGTCCTTAATTCACCAACAATTTCATTTCAAATTTATTTCATTTACATCCGTGTTTTTGTCTCTGTAATATAGCTCACTCGTTCAACCAAAAAATTGGCAGGAAATGTAATGCAGCCAGTCAATACGTCTACAGGGATTTGTCATTAACAGTGCCAATGAGTTGTTTCAAAAACATTTCTTCAGATCAATCGTTTTGCAATTCCAAAGAATATCATAAACCGCCTTTGTTTTGTTTTGATTGACTGGCAGTAATCTTATTTTCAACCCTTTTATTCCTTCGAACTTTATTTTGGGCAGGCATAGACTAATATCCATACAGTGTAATCAACTTGAAGGCATACCAGAGATAATCCTAACGCGCCTTTGTTTTGTTTTGATTGACTGGTTTGTATGGGGAAAAAAAGTGTTGATTTTACTATTTTCCTAGAAATTTTTACGTTGTTTCTTTTTTCCTCTCCATAAGAACCTTCCTTGTGGATTAACGAAAATATTGAGAGAGAAAAATTAGCCGAATTGGTCGAGCCATTCTCGAGTTTTGCACTTAGCAACACATTTGGCGATTCATTTTTATAGATTTTAAAAGTAAGAAAATATTATTACTCGCAGCCAATTCAATCATCGTGAATTCTATCTAAACTACTTCTTGAAAATGGTTTTAAATTGTTTATTGGTACACCTTATTCACCGAGTGAAGAGATTTTTTCATAAAAGTTCATTATTTTGCGAAAAATTCAAAGTTAAAATTTAAAGAATTTAAAAGCCCGCCAAAACGCTCATTTGCTGCCTGGCGCGTGCAACGGCAGTCGTGACGTCACCCGTCTGTAAACGCTGCCGCTGGGAATGGAGCGTTTCCTATTACCCAAGTTTTCAACTATTTTTTATTGTTTGTTGCTGGTTATTTCTTGTTATTAATGAAGGTTCGTTTTGAATATAAAATCGAAAACAATTTGGAAAAGCCTACAGCGGAAAAATATTGAAAGTAGACGCCTTATTTGTGGGCCTAGCTATAGAAACAACCACTGAGTTTTATTCTGTGGAGCGTAAAAATGTAACAACTTCAATTTGATATTGCAACAAAGTCACATACGATTTTCTGTGAATCTCATTTACACCGCAATTTTGTAGAGTAAATGTAATACATTGTTTAAGGCGAGAATTGTTAGGGCTGGTCCTGAGGTTCGATCCTCGCTTCGGAATATTTTTAGTTGGTTTTCTTTTGTCATTTTCTTTGGTTACTAGTTGCTGTTGGTTGCATTGCATAATAATTTTTTCCCGAAAATCCACCAGAAAATCAATTTAATTTTTCTTTTCTTTTTTCTGAAGGCTTCACAAATTTTTGGATAGCAAGCGAATTACAACCATTTGAAACAACCAAAGAAGATTTCAAAAAGGAAATTGGACGTTACTTGCACACCGAAAAAAAGTTTTTTTTTTTTTTAATGAAAATGACCTGCACATTAAAAGTAAATATCACCTAATAGACGCAGTTATGTCAGGAAGGTAACCTACAGTTGTATCGTCACGTAAAAATTCCAACGAAAAGGACACAAAGCGTTCCGGAACTGTTGCAAGATTAGCATGAAATTTCTACATGTGATGTCACTTATAAAATAAATTCCATTGTTCACGGTCGTGCACCTGTATTTTTTGCATGATATTCTCTCTCTGGTAAGTTTGAAAATAAAAACTTTACATGTATGGTAGCAATTTGTTTCAAACACTTGCATGACGCTTAGCAACTATTATGAATTCTTCGAATAAAAACATGGTAGTGCAAAAAACAGCAAACAAATACCGAAAAAATTCACACAAAAAATATTATCCCAACCAAGGTTCTTCGAACGTAGGACGTTCTGAATTCCATTACCACGATTCAATCACGCAGCTATCCTGACACTACTTCTTAATTGCTTCTCTTTATGTTAATAGTGAACTCTTCACAGTTTCTTCATGTGAGATGAAGTGAAACGAGGTAGGTAAATGAATAAACAAACAAATTCAGTTTTATTGACAAAAATATTATTTATCCATAATATTTAATCTGCAATTAAGAAAAATGGCCCACAACATCCAGTTGTTCCGAGCATGGTGAGTGAGCGGTTAACGCTCTGGCTTACCATCCGGGAGGACGCCGCACAGTGTGATATTTTCTAAGTCTAGAGGGACAAAAGTCAGTTTTGATGATTGTCTACGCAGGCAAAATAGTTATTTATATTCAAATTAGATGAACCATACTACTCGGAACAAAGGTTTATTTTCAACAATAGAAAAAATAGTTTGAACAATGGGCTTCCTGTGATCCACCTAACAAGCGCTTCAGTCGGCAGCGCTAATCCATTGAGCTTGGTCGATGATTACGCTGTATTTCTGCGTGTTAGTAATGATTTGTGTGTTGCTACTGCTTTGGCGAGCTTCAAGGTAAGTTTACGCAGGATTTTTCCGTGATACAATAGCATCATTAAAACAGAACGAGATTATTTTTAATCAAACAAAAACTACTGAGCCAATTTCATGTTGAGTTTTAGTTCATTATACCACATTATACCGATCTCTTACTATATTTATTTGAAAGAGCTGCTTATTAGCTACAAGAAATACCTTAATTTGTTTGCGCATATTTGCGACACCCATACAACTTTTCTTTATTTTCAGCATGACTGCACAAATTTCGCGTACAGAATTTTTCGACGTATGGTTTGCTAACGCAAAACGATCAATCTCTAACTTTCAATTTAAATATAAATTAGTCTCAAATAGAAGCTGTTACATTTTTAAGCTCAGTAGAATAAAAGCCAGGTTTTTTTTCTATAGCCAGCCCCACAAATAAGGCGTCTATTTTCGTTCCGCTGTAGGCTTTTACATAATATTCTCGGTTTTGTATTCAAAATGAAATTTCATTAATAACAAGAAATGACCAGCAACAAACAATAAAAATAGTTGAAAACTTGGATAATAGGAAACGCTCCATTCCTAGCCGCAGCATTTACAGACGTGTGACGTCACTCAAGCGACCACCAGTCCTAGAGCGTTTTCTGTCACGTGACCAGAGGTAAGAAAAGTATAATTTTTATTTCGCTTTTTTATTAAAAATAATCCACTTTTCTTTTCAAAATTGATAAAATTAGCTTCCTGAAGCATTAATCTATGAGAATGAGTTCAATTTATAATATTTTTTTAATATTGTCAAATAGCCTATTTAAAATGAATGGAACCCATCACCACAAGGCTTAACAGAACTTTGCATTCTTAAAATGTGGCTCGATCTTCAGACGCTAATGCATATCACTTCTCAACTGAAGTACCAGTAAGCGATTTTGCTCTTTAGGTATTCTTAGTATTGCATCCTTCCAAACCGATGCATTCTATTTTCATAGTCGAAACTTTCATGATAGGCGGCATAGATCTAAATGTAAACACACTGAACACATAAACACACAATTGGTTTTCGAGAGAAGCGAAAATTTAAAAGCAACCAAGTAAATGCCATGCATTGAGGAAGTAATGATAACACGTACATCAGTGATTATTTTCGCTGATCACACTGATATTAATATCCATAGAGTCTAATAAACTTGAAGGCATACCAAAGATAATCCAATGCGCAATTTGTTTTGTTTTGATTGAGGGAAAAGAAAAGTGTTGTTTTTACTATTTTCTTTCCAATTTTTTGCATTTTTTCTCTCCATAAGAACCTTCCTTGTGCCTTAACGAAAATATAAAATTAGCTGAATTGGTCGAGCCGTTCTCGAGTTTTGGAGTTAGGAACACATTTGGAGATTCATTTGTATTATATAGATATAGTCTCCCTGAACACTGGTACACTTAGTCCAACGATGTTCCAAGTTCATTATACCATCCCATTGGTGGTTTTCTGGAAGGCCTGCAAAATATCCACCTACAGCTGCGATCACCTCTTCCTGACCAGCAAGAAGGTTTTTGAGTTTTGGGAACAGATAGAAGTCAGAAGTAGCCAAATCTGGGGAATAAGGTTGATGTTCCAACACGTCGTAGTGCAGTTCTCTTAATTTTCCCATCGCCAAAAGACTCTTGTGGACAGGTGCATTGTCCTGATGAAAGATAATTTTCTTCTTCCTCAAACTGGGTCTTTTCTCACGAATTTTTGCATCCAGGGAGTCTAAAAGATAGTAATAGTATTGTCCAGTTATTGTTTTACCCTTTTCAATGTAATCAATAAACAAAATACTTTTATCATCCCAAAAAACTGATGCCATCACCTTTCCTACCGATGGAATCGACTTGGCCTTCTTTGGACCTGAACAACCAGCTTTTGTCCACTGCTTCGACTGCAGTTTTGATTCTGTCGTGTAGGGGTGAACCCATGTCTCATCCATAATTATGAATCGACACACAAAATCAGTTTTACTTTTGTTGAAATGCTCCAAACACAGTTCAGAAAGTCTCATGCGGATGCGCTTTTCTTCAACAGTGAGAAAATGAGGCATCCATCTTGCACAAAGCTTCTTCATAAGCAATACTTCATGCAAAATGTATCCCACACATTCTTTTGTTATCCCTACGGTCTCAGCAATCTCACACGCTTTTATTCGTTGATCAACCAAAACCATATCATGCACTTTCTGGATGATTTCTGGAGTTGTTGCAATTTTCGGACGTCCTTTGATTTCATCATCTTAGACACCGCTACTGCCACGTTTGAACTCAGCAGCCCATTTCTTAACTGTCAAATATGAAGGATAAGAGTCCCTTTACACTTTTAAAAATTTTCCGTGCATCTCGGATGGTGTTAAATCTTCTTTTGCAAAGAATTTTATAACTGCACGATACTCGATTTTTTCCATCTCTGGTACAACTCCGCACCGCGCTTGCGTCAAACATCTGTACAGACCAAACTGCAATGTATAATGACTTGCAATTTCTTGCAGGTGCGTCTGGCACATGCACCAACTTGCGCGGAAAAAAATCACATGGGTAGTTCTGCCATCTATGGTCGAAGCTGAGAGCTTCTCAGACAGCCCTCGTATTGGAGTGGAGGAGTGACTGAAAGTCACTTCCTCAATCCGCACAATTTTTGGCGAGGGAAAATCATGAAAGGATATCAGGGGGCAAATTTGGGGGGGGGGGGGGGAACTGTAACTTTGGTTCATCCACAAAACAGATGAGTCAAAGGAAATTATAATGTTATAGAACTGAGACCTTTTATCAACTGAGAATAAACAGTTAATGTACTAAGGACACCAAACACATGTCTCCAGAAGATTGAAAATTAATATATGGGTATTGTTTTAAAATTAAATGTACATGTTATATATATTTATAAATGTTATTAGAATGTAAGATTATTTGTAAAAGACCCCAACACCAGCCATCAAGTACAACCTCAAATTTTTAATGTAAATCAATTTGAGTCTATCTGGGTACATGTCTACAATGAGAGCATTATCATTTGAGTAACATGATAAAACCTGATTTTAGAGTTTACAGTTTTGGAGTCGCAAAATCCTATGATAAACTGGAGGGGGTTGTGGTGATCACAGATTAATAAGTTACACTATGTTACGCAAGCATACTTATATAGATCTCCTGAAGATTGGTTTCATTCGGTTTTTGTTCTGTGTTGGTTGCTAGGAGAGGTACAGCTGAGTCGTGAAATTGAACTAAATTCCATTCAATGCAATTTCCTCAGAAGGAAGTCCAATGTAAATGTTATCTGTGTTTAATTTCAGCTGTTGTCGGCAGAAGATGTAAAAGAATTTTTGAACTGAATTAAAGTAATTATAAGAACAAATAATTTTTTAAGCATCTTTCAATAGTTACAGGTTTTATATTTAATATAAAAAAGAAGAAAGGTGACCGTGATTCAAAGAGGAGAAAAGCTATTTTCTGCAAATAACTACTAAACATTACATAAGGCAGAGGCACCAGCCAGGAACGATGCACACAGAAATATAGCACAATGTCCACTTCACATAAACATATTAAAGCAATACAATACCTTCCAGTCTTATAGATATACTGACTATAGTTATTACAGGAGAATTTTAAGCATTATTTTGAAAATCAAGAATTAAATCCTCCACCATCAGGGGAACAACTCACCAATGTGATAACATCTTGAGCGTCTCCACTACCACTGTACAAATCTACCTCAACACCCGTTTCTGGGTTCACAATCTCCACGGCATGACGCCGCCTTTGCTGGACAGCATCTGCATGTTGGAATTGTGAAAGCGAGTCCATGAAGTCTCCGCTCTCAACTCCGAATGAAGAGGCCATGAGGGAACTCTGTTCAGAGTCCTACAAATAATGACAGTTGTGTCAACTCAACAATATACTAATATAACAATTGCAATTTCAACATTTTCCTTCACAACACATTCAGTTACTCTCAAATGTCAGAAATGCAATTTAATAGTAACTGATACAACAAACAGGAAACAGATTAAAAAAACGGTACTATGGGTATGAAATGAGGACAATCTCAGTTAGTAACTGACATGAGGCAAATGTAATGAAACGTTAACATCCTACCTTGATACTGAACATTACTGGGAAAACAAAGAAAATGATTTTGGTTAGGTTGCAAATAATTTAACAAATTTTGAGATTTGTGGAATTTAATAATATGCCCTGGCTAAAAAAGAAACAAAATGCTACAAGTAGTAATTTCAGGGAGTACTCCTGAGGTCACTCTCTCTGCAACCTCCTTCCAACACCTTTGTAACCTCAGAAACAGATTCGCAGTCAGAACAACATCCCCATCTGAAGGTTGGAACTGCCCAGCAACACATTATGTATTCCAGACACTCCAAGGGCCTCAATCTCGAACAATGCTAACCTTCCTCTTTGCCATCCCTCCCTGGTAAACCTATCATATGCTTGCAGATTTGATTCATTTGTTTTTATTCGTTCATCTAGTACATTTTTAATGACAATATTTCACCACTTGTATATTTCTTTAATTATTACCATATGACTAAAATTTTCTCTAAAACTAATGCTCAAGAAGAAACCAATTATGTGGCTGTGTTGACCAACCTCGCCATGTGATTAATCGTCTACAATCATGAGGGCAATGGCCAAAGTATTGAGTTTTGAGTAGTGTTTTTAATCAGCACAGCCCTCCTTCCTTCAACTTTGGCAAGTGATAATCCACTTGTATACTATAGTTCTTAAGAAATAATTGTGTCTACTGAACTGGATTCAAGCATACAAACTAACCTCCACTCGCCGTCCACGGCCTCGCCCCCTGCCTCGAGCTATTGGCACCACAGCTTCTTCCTCCATCTCTCTTACTTGATATATAGAACAAAGCCAAGTTAGTAATAGAATGAACCAAATTCTGATTTTAAAAAAAAAAATTATTTTTTAATTACTAATTTTACATAGGGAAAAAATACATTGAACTAAGAGAGAATATAATCCAAAGTATTCAAGAAGGTAGAAAGTCAGACTTACTGGTGTCCTTTATTTTCATAGAATATCAAAGAAGTCAGGGTTTAAAGGGATACAGCTTACACAAAGTTTCTCTTATGAAAATAAATTGAAGGAGCAACAGTAGATAGGGATGATGCATGGAATAAGTAGAAACAATCTACTATATAATTTCCTAACTCATTCACTCACGCACCTTCGTAGCTATTGGCTGGAGAACGGCGTCACATGTTAGCCTTGGCTCGCCAATTAACAGCCACCGGAGATATCATTAGCAGAAATTCGAGGTTATGTCAAAATTTAATAGCTAAGCAACTGCTACCAAATTAATTGCCATAATGCATTCATTTTTTTTCGTAGCACTTCATAGTTACAAAAAAAATAGATAAAATTTATAGCTGAAGAAAATGTGGAACAGCTTTTCAGTAACATGTTGCTAATTAAATCAACATAAAAAACTTAATAAAAACTTGAATTACTATTACCTCTGTTGTAACAACGAATGCCATTGTCATTCCGGCCGAGGCTAAATTTCAATTTAATTAAAACTTTCACTATTGAAGTTGCTTGACCAAAATTTATACATTATGATTTATTTTTTATGTATTTTTCTGACCACTTTTGTTAATTACCTATGTTCATGTTCACTGTACCTGAGTTATTAGGTTGTTCGCAGAGGACATCAGACCAAATATGGTACTAAATTGAGTATTCTGGCAATTGATTTCTTTGGAGTTGCTATACTATTTAATAATCTGGAATCTGAATTAAGTTCTCTGGCTGTTACTATGACCGAATACTACATTATGAATGCCCAGCCTCAATAACAAACAATATGATGCTTTCAAAGCAAACAGAAATTCTTCAGAAGAGTGAACTTTAAGGGTCAAATACAAGTCACATTTTTATTTCAGCAAGTTCAAGTCTACGACCTTTGAAACAATTATATGATATTGTGATTGTCCCTGTCCGTGTTTAATACATCTATTAATACTTCTGAGTTTTTCAAGCTCAAGAGATTTTATTCACCCCAAGGGTGAAATACAGGTCAACTTTGTATTTGGTCAGATCAGGTAAAACCTTTTACAATCTTTGACCCTAAAAACTGGAACTATTCTAGACCCCTGACGATAAAAAAAAAAAAAAAAAAAAAATGATCACGGGCTTACACTAGTATAGAAATGATTTGGCGATGGTATGGAGGGAAAATAAACAATAGTTTTATGAGGAAGAATATGTAAATATAAAAATGAACCAACCAAATTATGGAAACAGTTGAAAACTCTGTGTAAAACCAATGGAAGGACACTAAAAAATACAATATATGGCAAGGATTATGTGTATAATTCAAGACAATTAACAAGTAGATTAAATGATTTCTATGTTGAAAGTATTCATAAATTAATAGAAAATATTCCCAAAACACGTGAGAAGGGGTTGTACCCAAGCCTGATAATCAATTTAGCAAATTTCATGAAGTGACAGAGGATAAAATTAGTATTGTAGTTCAGAAATTAAGAAACATTGTGGGATCTAATGGAACAAGCAGTGAGGTAATAAAAAGAGCCTGGACTATGGACGAAACAACAATAACTAGTATTATTAATGAAGCATTAAAACAAAGAATGTTGCCAAAAGAAATTAAAAACATCTGTTATTGCACCAGTTCCTTAAGTAAAGGATAGCTCAAAATGTGAAGATGTTAGACAAATAAATAAATTGCCATTGATAGAAAAACTTATTGAAACTGAAGCTTATGAGACTTATTAAGAAAAATGATCTATTAACTGACTACTAATCGGGATTTGTGGAACAGCTCAGTACAGAGACAGCATTCCAATTGGTTATAGAAAATTGTTTGGAGACAATTGACACTAGGGAGTAACAGCAGTGTTCTTAGACACTAGGCAAGAATTTGAAACTGTTAACAGGAAACTGCTGCTAAAAAAATTAAAAAGGGTATATAATTATCAATGGTGAGGTTTAGGCCTATACCAGATTAGAAAATTATTTAACAGGTAGGGTAAACCGACCAGTGAATGAACAGACCCCAGTGAATGAACAGTCAGGGAAAATTGTTTAAAAATAAGAAAATTTCTTTATCTATAGCCTTTAGTATGGTACTACTGGCTTCCTACTTCATTTTGGAACCTAAGTTGCACTTGATTGGATGTTTGTGTCACATGACCTTCTGATAGAAAAAATTCTATTTGTTGCTGTTGATGCAGAGTGTGGTTCCAGTGCTAAAATAGTAAGGTAAGCGTATTACATCTCTTAATTTATTACGAATTTCATTTTGTTTGGTGTTGATGTAGTACATCTAACATGTGTTAACATAATCTAGCAAGATCAAGGTATATTTTTAATAGTTTTAATTTTTGCAGCATCACATTGTTTAGAGTTTAGGAGGGGTGTTCACTTACTGGATCTCAAATATACGTAAATCCAGTAAATGAACAAGTGTTCCTTCACTGGGATTTTTCCATGAAGTCAAATTCTTAAAAGTGAGCTAGTTTTTTCTTATAAGTAAACCCTGCTGATCATGTAGAATTTACTGAATTAACAAAATGTTGACTGTAACCAGTAAGTGAACAGCATTAAAGATCAGTGTTCCTTCACTGGTAACAAACCTACCAGTGAATGAACACACATTTCTTTCTTTTTATTTGAAAGATTTTCTTGCTTTCTAAAGCATATATATAGAGTATACAAATAATTGTGTAACTTAAATACAACTTGTATGCATATAGTGTAAGGTAAGACTATCACTCTATTTTAACAATGTGCTGTTGACAATTAAATGAAGATTATTATTGTTATTAAAAAGTTAAGATTTCTCTCTTTTCTTTAAAGATGGATAACGAAGAAAATGGAAATAATGGACACACATTATGTCTGCAAGAGACCAAGCAAGAGAAAGTATGAAAGATTTAAGTATTCAGAGGAAGATTTGAGTAATGCATTGGAATCAGTGAGATCTAAAAAACTGAGTCTGAATAAAGCTGCTGTGCATTACAACATACCAAAATCAACTCTTTCTAATAAGCTAAATGGAAAAACTATTGAAAACAGAAGGATGGGTCCACCACCAGTACTAACTGGGCCAGAAGAACAATACCTGGAAGACTGGATTATTGGGAAAGCAAAAATAGGGTTTCCCATGCACAAAGATGATGTTAAAGATGCTGTTTGCAATGTTATGAAAGAAACTGGAAGAAAAAAACCCTTTGTAGATGACCGCCCAGGAGAGAAGTGGGTTTCTTTATTTTTAAATAGACACCCTAATATAACTCAAAGGAACACGGAGACCATAAACAAAGGCAAAGCCTGCCTGACAGAAGACAGAATAAGGGAATGGTTCAAGGACTTCAGAGAGTATCTGAAGGAAGAAAATTGTGAAGATATCTTGTTGGATGGTGACAGAATTTTCAATGCAGATGAAACGGGGGTTGAATGTTGCCCAAAAACGGGGAGAGTGATGGGACCTAAAAATTATAAGGATTTATACAGCATTGCTCCTGGAAAAGAAAAGGAGAGTATAACAGTGTTAGCCAATTTTTCTGCCAGTGGAAAGAAGGTGCCACCAATGATTGTTTTCCCCAACAAGAGGATTCCCAGAGATGTTGCTGAATCTGTCCCGCCAAATTATTTCATTGGTCGAAGTGATTCTGGTTGGATGGTGGCAGCAACGTTTTATGAATATGTTGCTAACTGTTTCTACCCTTGGTTGATTGAAAATTGTATTAAGTTTCCTGTTTTGTTGTCGCATATAAATTTGGAGTTGAGCAAATTTTGCTCCGAGAAAAAAATCATCGTGTATGGCTTGTTGCCAAATGCCACAAATATTTTACAGCCATGTGATGTTGGTGTTTTCAGACCTTTAAAAGCTGCTTGGAAAGTTTCAGTTCGAAAGTGGAAACATAAGCATGGTAATTCTAAACTTTAAGCAAAGTCAACTTTACTCCGTTTTTCAGGAAGCTTTTGAGAAATCAATTGATGCTGTGAAAATTCAGAATGCATTTAAGAAAAGTGGCATTTTTCCATTTGATGTTGAGAACGTTGATTTTAACAAGTGCATGCAAAATAGGCATAAAGAATTAAGGAATACAGGCCTAACACTAAACTCTTCTGAAGAGCAAGCTAAAATATTTTTTTTGAACACACTTGAATCCGAAATTCCCAAAGAGCTTCTACAGACTTTCAAGACAGCATTAAAAGACGAACTTATAGATGTCCAAGAACCAGTTTTATTTTCAATTTGGAAGAAATATAGAGAGGCACACAGGAATACAACAAATGAAATGGAAGTAAATGACACTGGAAACAACCATGCTGCTAGTGGCAATGTTTTTGAAATTGATCTTGATGCAGACGACAGGGATGACTACTTGACTTCATCTATTCAATCAGATCCTAAAGATCGAACTACAAACTTGCTTCATGATAATGTACTCCAGCCTGACACTGATCCTGTTTTATTATCAACACTTTTTACTGTCAATAGTCCCACATCAATTTCTTCAACAAGCTCTGGACTACTTCAACAAATTTCCTCAACTTCAACAGTCCCAGTAACATCCAACATTTCTCAAAATGCTCGCAGTCCAGAGGATATTTGGAAAGAACACCTTTCTTGGCCTGAAATTACTGGAGAACAAGAAAGACATCCAAGGAAAATGGTCAAAAGAAAAATACCGTTCGCAATGACTTCCAAAAAATGGCAAGAAATTCACGAAGCTGAAAGAGTTGAAAGAGAAATCAAAGAAAATTTAAAGAAACAAAGAAAAGAAGGAAGGGAAGCCAAGAAAAAGAAAAGCGACAATTTTAAGAAAAACAAAGAAATCATTAGAAAGCGGGGAAGAAAACTAGAAGAAGAGACATCGACAGAAGATGGAGATGATATCTCATTGCATGACTCTGATGATAGTAATCTAGAGGATCTCATAACAGAAAACTCAGACTCAGAAAATGAAGCTAGTTCTTTAAATTTAGAGAACATAGAAGTAAATAAGACCTATGTGATTGTTGAATACGAAAAACAGTTTTTTCCTGGTATTGTAACACGAAGGAAAGGCAAAAAATTTGAAGTAAATGCCTTAAGTATGTGTGATATTCAAAAGCTACACTGGAAATGGCCTGTACCTGAAGATAGAATTTGGTATCTTCAAGAAGATATCAAAGAAATAATTCAACCCCCAAAGCTTGTATCTGCCACATCCTCCCGATCATCAGGAGTTTACTCTATACCAGAAATCGAAAAGTTTAGATGTGATATGTAAATTGTAAAGAAAAAAATGATCTTAATGTAACAAGTTAACCAAAACTTACATTGTGTTACTGAACATATAGGCCTAATCATTAAAAAATTGTATGTTCTGTTTTTTCCAGTTTCTTTTTAATATTGTTCATTAACTGGAAAAATTGTGTTCATTTATTGGTAGTAACTGTTCATTCACTTGGTGTTTTGTAGACATTTCAAATTCATATTAAAAAAAGTTAAATTTTTTAAGAATTAATATGTTTTATATTTTTTCCTGAATTGTTCACATGTAAATGGTTACAACCAAATACAGTATATTGAATATTGTCAATTAACAAAGGTTTGTCAATTTTTTAAACAGTTTCAAACTCTTAACTGTTCATTCATTGGTCGGTTTACCCTATCAAAGGGTCAGATTCAATAGTTTTCTATCTGAAGAAAGAGCAGAGCAATAAAATATGGAGTTCCACAAAAAATTAAATTGGGTCCTTTATTAGTCATACTGTATATAAGTGTTCTGTCAGAAATACTAATGAGTTGTGAAATTTACATGATTGCAGCTGATACACTGATATGTTATTAAGGGGAAAATATAAAGGTGATAAATGACAAGTTAATAAAAACTTATTAAGTTTGAATGTGGCTAAAACAACAAGTATGGAGATGGTGGTGGGGGGGGGGGGGGGGGAATTTAGGGAACAGACTGAGGCAACACATTCTGTTCTAATGAGTGGAACTAAAATTAATTGGGTACAAAATTATAAATACCATGTGTCAGTTATAGATAATAAGCTTAAGTTTGTAGATCATGTAAACTTAGTAAAAAAGTAGCAAAAAAAAGTAAAATTTATTATACAAATTAAGAAAAGTGCTAACTAAAGCAGATAAAGAGCTGTTGTTTAAAGAAAGAGTGCAGCATCACATAAGACACTGCTCCACATTATATATCATGATGTACAAAAAAGAAATTATGAACTTATCAATAATTTCAGTAAGGGAGGGCCATAATAAATAAAAGACGAACTGAAAATGTTGGTATAATGTTAAAATGGTTAAGATATCAGTATATTGAGAAGAACATAATTAGAGGTGTACCGACTTATGTACAGGTTGGAAAGTGGATGTTACCAAGGAGTCTATTTAGACTGTAGCATGTTCACATAACAGAGACAGCAGGAGGTCACTCTGCTTTATCCCCTCTCTGCTGCCCTTACATCTACAGGTGAAGGTGATCAAACTGCCATACATGTACAAACGTCCTAACTGCATATGTAGTACAATATTTTGCATCTAATGTTATAAGTTCTTTAGTAAAATCAAGCATTTTAATTACTTGTCATTTTTTTGTGAATGTGCTGTTACTTAAATCATTACTCAGTTTGAATGAAAGTAATTCTTCACTGATCGCGATCTATACAGCCTAGACTTCAATTAAGACTAATAATATGTGGCATAATGTAGGTTGTTCAGGTTTATTTTTAATTTCCTTTGCTTTCACTCATGGCATATTTCAGCCACATGTATCTGTATCAGTCATTCAAATGTTGTAATAGCGATCTGAATTACGGATAACAAAAACTGAAGATGTAAGAGGCCATGAAGATTTTTGAGCAAGTTAATATTGCAATGCATTATTGCCACTAACTTGCATATTTTAATGTGGATGTGATTCCTGGTGGAATCAGTTTAGCGTAATTTGTGCTTGCTTGAAATGAAACCTGGACCATGAAGACAACTGAAACTTTTTGCTACATCACAAGGCATAAGGAACTACATTGAGTTTTATATTATAGCAATTCTATTTTGTTAAACGAATGCAAATTCAAATAAAAAATAATAAAAAAAAAAATGAATTGCCAGAACACTGACAGAAAAGTATGTATTTCATTTAAACTGGTATATTAATTATTAGTTATATATATTTTTTTTTACTGCAATCATTACTTGGTTTGAATGAAAGTAGTTCAAAATTTATTGCGATCTATATGGCCTACATCACAATTCAAACTAATATTATGTGGCATAACGTAAGTTCTTAAGATTTATTTTTAGTATCCTACGTTTTACTACGGTCATTATTTCAGCCACGTGGAAGATGTGTCAGCCGTTAAAAAATCGATCTGCATCACGAAAAAGAAAGATATAAGAACCTGTGAAGATTTTGGCTCAAGTTTATATGCATTATGATATTAATATGTGGTACAGGGAATGCATTAATTTGTGTGTGAAGCATTGATTTTCTAGTGGCAATATTAGTAGAGTTTGTGGTTGGGCTAAAAAGCAACCTGGACCATGATGACAACTGAAACTTTTGGCTGCAGCCCAAGGGATGAGGAATTAAACTGAGCATTATTTTATAATAATTCTAAGTTGTTAAGGAACTTCAAATAAATTAATTTCCAGAACACTCCATTCAACCCATCATTCAACCTCAGTTTTGAAACTAGTGTATAATAAATTACCAGAAGAAATAAAAATGTCCAGAGCTGTAGGTAATTTTCAGATGATGTACGACTTGTGATGTATTTGTATTAGCCTTAGACTATTTGAGAATAAAAATCAATAAAATAAATAAATTGGCCTTCACAAATGATCTGGCTATCTGCCAGAAAGTGAACAACAAGCCATCAAACAAATAGAATCCCTCAAAGAATTAGCAGAAAAAATTGGACTAAAAAGTCTCTTTTGAGAAAATGTTTATTTTTTTATTTATTTTTTTATTATTTTTTTTTTTATTTTTTGGGTACACAAACTGAACATAAAACACAGAACACAAAATATAGGAAAATCAACAGAGCCACTGAGTTTAAATGCTTAGGCGAAATTATCAGTCCAAAAGGACTCAAAAAGAAGGCACAACAAAACAGACTCAACAAGATTAAAAACAATGCAGTTATTAAACCCAACGCTCTCTACGCCACAGAAACACTCACACTAAACTCTAAGAGGGACATCGAGAACATCCAAAAAGAAGAAGGAAGAATCATCAAGAAAATTATTGGACCAACCAAAACGGAAGAAGGCTACAGACTAAAGTCAAACAAAACAGTAGAATCCCACTCAAAATAGCCAATGACATCAGAAAAAGCAGACTAAAATTCTATGGTCACATCCGCAGGATATCAGATCACAAATTAACTATGCAGATATTCGACCTCATGCAACCATTAAAAATGCCCAACAGCTGGCTTGATCAAGTAAGACAAGACCTGGAAAATCAAATATCAAGAGATCGGAAATACTAGATCACAAAATCTTCAGACAAAAAATACACAACTGTGTAGTCATGCCAGAAACCAAAGCCAAGAAGACCGGTGCAACTTGGACAGAAGAGAGAAAACTTGCCTTCAGTAAACAGATGCAAGAATACTCAAATGGCAAAACAAACTCAGACAGAAAATTATTATGTTTTGCGTGATCTGTATAGGTATATTTGCATAAAAATAAATTGTGATAACCTTTTGCTCCTGTGGAAATTTCCCCATCCACCTAGTTACGCATGTATGTACATGATTTTACTGTATGATGAATACTGTTCAGCATAGTCCTCACTAATTTATTCCAGTACCTGACTCCCTTATGTGCAAGTGAAAACCACGTCCATAATCCGAAATCATGAGTAAACATTAGTAAATGACCCTTCCTTGTACATACGACTCCTATTTCCTTTTTACATATCTACCCCGGACTCATCACTTTTTCCTGCCACTCTGTTCACTTGCCAATGACTCCCATCCCAACTCCTTAATCAAACCAATTGTGACAAGTGTGCTCTCTGGTAAGTTTTACATATAAATCTAGCTGCTTTCCTTAGCACATTTTTCAACCATTTGAAACCCCATAACATTGGATCCTAAACTGCCATGTCAAGTAAAGACCTCACTATGGTTTCATATTCAGTTCTTTTACCGTCCCTGTAAGTTATCTCTTCCAACAGATGTCAGACATTGAACATTTTCTCTACTACCCAGCTTATTATTAAATGACTCATGATCATTTTTACATATCATCACAGGTCTTGAATAGTTCCAGTTTTTAGTGTCAAAGATTATGATGACACATTAACCTGATCTGGCCAAATACGAACTTCACCTTTGGGTGAATAAAATCTCTTGAGCTTGAACGACTCAGAAGTAGGAACAGACATATTAAGCATGGACAGAAACGAGACAATAGCACTATCATATACTCGTTTCAAAGACCGTGGTTGCTAGACTCGAACTTGCTGAAATAGAAACTTTACTTGTATGTTACCCTTAAAGTTCATTCTGCAAAATTTGTAGAATTTTTGTTTAAAGAGAGTACAAAATTACTTCAAAAGCATCATACTGTTTTTAACTGTGGCTGGAAAAACATTCGTAATGTAACCTTTTGGTCACAGTGTCTGTAACGGCCAGAGAAATTAATACAGAATCCAGATTATTAAATAGTTAAGCAACACTGAAGACATAAATTGCCACAATACCCAATTTGGTAACATATTTGGTATGATGTACACTTTAAATAACCTAATAACTGACATAGAGTGAACTTGGGGGGGGTGGAAAAAAAGACCATTAACGAAAGTGGTCAGTATAATACGTAAAAAGCAAACAAACCATAATGTATAAACTTTGGACAAACAGCAACATTATATAAAGTTCTAATCAAACTGAAATTTGGCCTAGGTCAGAATTACAATTGGCATTCGTGATTACATGAGTAATTAAAGTTTTTTATGTTATTTTCATTAGCGACATGTTACTGAAAAGTACTCTTAGTTCCACACTTTTTCAGCTGTAAAGATTTTCCATATTTTTTTATTTTATTTTTCAAAGGAATGAAATGCTATGAAAAACAATGTCAATTAATTCCATAGCAGTTGATTAGCAATTAAACTGTGTGCTTAGCCTCCAATTTCAAAAAATATATACTGGTCGCTGTTAATTTTGAGCGAAGACCAGCTCGTAACGTCACAATTATCCAGCCAATAGCTAAAGAGGTGAGTGAGTGAGTGGGTCCCTGCATGAGCTTAAGAAATTATATAGTAAATATGCCAAGATAGTCACTTTTTACCACATAAACCAGGAATTCCTCCTTAATCACATATCCTCAAATTTGTGAACCTAGTTCCTTTGTTTGATTCTTTGTGATATTTATCTTCAATCAGTGATACTATGAAGCTTAAGGCATAGTAAGGTGGAACTAAATTTCTTACAAAAGAAAGAGCAAAACCACCAGGAATATATGAAGCATTAGAACTTAGCTAAAACATGATATGGTCCCTAAAAATGCATTTCATGGAAGACTAGGCAATTACAGAAAGATGTAAAGTAAATTTCATTTTGAGTTAATTAAAAAACAAGATAGTAATTATTGCAGAATTATGATTTAAAGTAAGAAAGTGTAAATGGATGAATATATATTAAAATAGGAAGTTATGACATAATTTAAAAAAAAAAACATTATTTCTATTGGTTCTTGGAGACCTGCTGCATAGCAGAGAACTGAGAAAATTCAATAGTAAGATTGGATCGTAATGGTGGCCATACAAGGCCATTTGGATGTCATTCGTATGGATGATATCCATTCGGATGACATCCAAAAGCAAAGCACATACACTATCTTTCCATCACTCCAGTTATCCATGTTAGCAGTAGTCTAGTTTCCAGCCTTCATGAATATGGATCATATAGAATTGGCTAGTTGAATAAATTTGAAAAATAGGTTAATACTTTACCTTAGTATCTCTAGTTCTCAAAAAAACGTACTATTTTTTTTTTAAATCGAACTTTTACATTATGTATTTTGCATTTAAAAAAACCAATTTAAATTTACCGCGAAAACGCTCAATTCTGTAATGGCGTCTTGAATGACGTCACACCTCGTGAACCTAAACAAAGCAGTCGTGTTATGTATATGGCAGGCGACAAGTGTTCTTTAGTTAAACATGAATTCCTCATTCTATAAGTACTGTGCAGTGCCCCAGTGTAAAAGTATAACAATAAAAATGCCAAACAAGTTATTTATATATGTTCCAAGCAATGAACAAATACGGAAAAAGTTGTTAAAACTTGCGAGGAGGGAGGATGCTCATAGATTATCTGCAGATTCAAGTATCTATTTTTGTGAAGATCATTTTGATGTAAGTGTTCGTGCACTATATATTTCTAAATCTAAAGCAAATCTGATGAATTTTGCAGAACCACTACTTTTCAAGTATTGATAATACAATAAGGTATGAGTTGACGTTGTTTTGGTTTTATGATTTAAAATCTTTCTTTAGTGTTTTGTTTAATATAATAAACATACTCTGGTAGCACTATCATTACCGTGGTGCCACAATCTGATGATAGATTCTTATGCAGCTTAACAAAACAAATTGTAAAAAAAAAAAAAAAAAAAAAAAAAAAAAAAAAAAAAAAAAAAAAAAAGTTTTATATGTATATATATATATATATATATATCTTGGTTCTCGAGATATCTTAGTTGAAAGGTGATGTTGTTAGGCAGATATGAAGCTTAGAGCAGACTGGAAATTGGCAGTGCCATAGCTTTAAAATTTTCGACACCTGTTTTTGAGGATATACTTTTCTAGAAAAGGTGTATATAAAAGTAAAAAGAAAGGCTTGGGCACAACGCCAGGGTCCCAAGAACGAATAAGAAAGCGAGTTAGCGTTTACGTGGAAATGAGGCCTGGACCAAGCTATAAAATTATGCATTCCTGACAGTGGTGAATATGTATTTTCGATTCATACGAAAATAAAGCAGTTATCTAAGTTGTTTTGTTAGATTGCGTTGGCAATCATATTGTCAGATGAACAATGTATATTACAATCACGCTTATGTTAAATTGTTGGTTAAGGCATATAACAACGTCACTGAAGCTGTTTGCGGGATTATAACTTTCATTATTTCTAGAAATCTGTGTTTCTTGTTTTTCCTAGCATTATCTTATTTGGTACTGAATGCCGAGAAACGTTTCTAACAAAATTTCTGGCTGATTTTGACATCTGAGATATAGCAACATATCTGCTACAGAAAGGTAAGCTATATCTGTAATGGTTAATTCATTGCCGAATTAATTCTGCGGTACGTGGTCTATAATTTTACGTATAACGTTTTATGAAATATTATGTCTTTAGGAATGTGTGTAGTATTTCGCTCAGGTTTTCCTTCTGGTTTAGCTATTTAACACTTTCTTACAATTCGCAATTGTAAACTCATACCAGTATCAATTAATTTACAAAACTGAAAAAACACTATTTAAGCTTATAATGTATAATTGACACTTGTGTATACTTACATCGAAGCTCTAACATTGCAGAATTCCGATGAGCAAAAGTGGATGTTTGATGCGAAAAATCCGCGAAGTGCTATGGCGTCAATTTTGTGCTAATTGCTACTGGTTGCTTTGCTAAATCCTGGTTCCTTAGCGAATTAAACTTGTCTTTCAGCGTATAACTGAGAATAACTTTATTAATGTGACAAAAGTTCCTACAAACGAATAATTTATCAAGTAACCAGTTCTGTTGTACGAAAATGTCAATAACAACTTTGGCGTCTTGCGAGGTGTGACGTAATGCTTTCTCATTGGCGTTCGTGTTCACGTGCGTGAATATCTGATTTTGCCGAATTTATTTTCTAAAAATAATACTAATCTTTATCTTTTATAATAAATAATTTAGTTTTTTGTTATCTCCTTCTCATGATTAATCATTAAAAACTACTATGTGTCTGTTTTATTCTTAGTGGACATAAGCCAATTGCTCGACTGCTACTGTTAGGTTGAAGGTTGGTTATTGAAGACGAAGCAGTTCTCTCATGTCTTATACAACAATATAATTATGCCAAATACTAATTAAAATGGGATTGAATCAATTTTAAAGGATATTGAAATTATTGAACACTGAACAGGAACTGCTGAGAATTAAATAAATAGCCAACTATGAAATGGCAAAAAAAAAAAAAAAAAAAAACACGTTCTGTGATATTATGAAAACTTACAGTAGAACTCAAATTATCTGAACTCCAACTATCTGAATCACTTTTTTAATCAAGACGGAAAGGGAAGAGACAAGAGAAGATAGGGATGACGTATCACTTGAGGAATTCAGAAACATTCTTTCGAAAATTCCTGGATGTTCAGAAGTTAGTTCTGAAAATATAGGAGAGTGGGTGGTGTGTGATTCGTCAGACTCTAGGTATGAAATTCTAAATGATGATGAACTTATTGAAAGTGTGAGGGAAGGAAGTGTCTAGGAAGAAGATGACCTTAATGTCAAGTTGAAGCAGACATGGGACCATCAGCTAGTCAAGCATTTGCCGGCCTTGAAACTGTGTTGAAGTGGATGGAACAACATCCCGAGTGTGACCACATGCAACTTCTCACTGTCAAGTGGATGCACGACTTGGCTGCCCGAAAATGAATGACAAAAGCTTACTTTGACCGAGATGTTACGCAAGCAATGTACATGTTAAAGTGTCGCCTTTTCATTTAAGTAATTAAAAGCTCTTTTTCTTTCAAAATAGTTTTTTCCTCCCATTTTCAACACACAGTAAAATAGACACTTTTTTTTTTGAAAAAATCCAATTATCTGAATTTTTGATTATCTGAAAGGGGTCCAGTCCTAACTGATACGGATAACTGGAGTTATACTGTGTGTAAATGTTGCAAAATGGATCTAAAACAAGATTAATTTGAAGTAAATAGTTTAGCAGCCCAAACATAGTAACAAGTGCTTCACATGTTGTACAACTACATATTTAAACAAGTAGGCTCACATAAAATTGAAGATTCTTAACTCATTACGTTGTTTTATAAAACAAAATCACAAAGAATTAATTTCCCCTGTTTGCATTTTCATATTTACTTTTAAATAACACTTGATAATTGATCTATTGCCTTATTTCTTTTTATTTTGTCATGGTACTCAGGATTAGAGACTTACCAAATATTTATATTTTTCAATAATCTCCATCACAAAGTCATGTTGACATGGTGTAGATCAGGGATGGCCAACCCGCGGCCCGCGGGCCGCTTGTGGCCCGCGGAGCTGTTTCATTATATAGGTAAGCTTTGATTTTCAGTGGTGATATCTACACTGAGTTAAGCTGATATTCAACCAAGATCATCGCTCGATTGATCTTGCGGGGATGGACAGTGCGGGAGTACAACCGAACCATATCACGGCTTTCAGCGCGTTAGTGGTTCGCCTGTCATTCTTCGGTCGCTTGCGTCGGTTATTGCAGTTAATGTTTCTACCCATAGGTGGTAGTACGCTCTTTGCTTTGATTGTTGTATTTGTTTCGAAAGGCATTGTCTATATTCCATGTGTCTGCTGTACTGTTGTATTTGTGGGGTGTTGTGGTGATCGACTTTTAAGAACTTGTTTCTGTTTTGTATAAGTCATGTGCATATAAACCCAACACTCACCAAAGCTGAAGGGAGGAGGTCAGCAGCAACACAGCACAACACACAAACAAATAAAAAACAATATTTCGGGTGAAAAATTCCCTTTTGGAATTTTTCACCCGAAATATTGTTTTTTATTTGTTTGTGTGTTGTGCTGTGTTGCTGCTGACCTCCTCCCTTCAGCTTTGGTGAGTGTTGGGTGTATTTTCCCTTTCTTTTCCATGTAAATATTGCCTCGCGGCATTTCTTTCCTTTCATTGTTACCTATATCATGTGCATATAAGTATTACTATTGTAAAAATACGTGATATTTGTGCTGTTGCATCTTTACCGAATATGTTCCATTTATTATGATTATTAAGCGTTGCGGTTTTAGTAGTTTCTGCAAAATAAAGCACGTGACTTTTATACATTTCTCTTTCTAGTTCAATGAAATAATGGTGTCAACTAGTAAAGACGTTGGTTCAAACATGGAGGGTTCAAAGAAGCGAAAAGCTGCAGATGAATTGAGAAACTTCCAGAATAAGTGGACAATTAGCTATTTTTTTTTTAGAATTTAAAACAAAGCGCATATGCTTAATATGCAAAGAATCTGTTTGTGTATTGGAAAACTATAACATGAAACGGCGTAATGAAACTAAACATCTAAATAAGTTTGATGAGTACCAAGGACAATAGACCAGGTAAAGATGAGTGGTAGGGAAAATGCCACCAGAGCGTGCGCTCCATTGCAATCTAATTACTATATATTATTATTATTAAAAAGAAAATTTTCTGCACAGCAACGGATATTCACAAGCACTGCTGCAGAGTCAACATGCCACGTAAAAGCGAGCTGTGCTGTAGCCTCGATATTAGCCAAGAAATCGAAGCCGTATTCAGATGGTGAAATGGCGAAGGAATGTTTGGAGAGCATCGTTGAAATTATGTACCCTGCATTTTACAAACATGCTTTGCGGATGATTTCGCTACTTAGAAACACTTACGTGTGTGAACAGCTTTTCAGCCGGATGAACAGTATCAAGTCACAACACAGAACACGAATCACCGGCGTTCATTTGGAGAACTTTATGCATGTAGCCACAACTTTTTTCGATATCAATATTGATGCCTTTAGTTCTGCCAAACAATGTCAAAAGTCGCATTAAGATAATTGTATATTTAATAATTCATTAAATATCCATATTTCATTTTAAATATTTTTTCCTTCGTAAAAATATTAAAGTATTTTTTCCAAGAAAGTAACGCATGCTGCCCAGCAGACAGTTGAAGTTCCAAAATTTGGCCCGGCTGCTGAAAAGGTTGGCCACCTATGGTGTAGATGTTTTCTTAAAAAGGGAAATAAGAAAATAATATCATTCTAAATGTTACTTAATAACACTTAAAACAATATTATTTCCGATACCTACATTCAAAACAGTATTTCACAACTAGCAAAACAAATATTTCTATACCAAATTCAAAATCTTGTGCAATCCAATGAAGGCACTGATGTCAGCTAGGTGGTCGGTGACAGAATGAGAAGTGTTTGGACTGCAGTTTCACCATACACTAGCTAACTGGAGTGATGGCTTGATATTTCTCCACGTAGTTTTCCCCACACACCATCAGGTGGCTTGACGGACCAAACTGATGGATATTGAAATGACCGCATATTCAAATAAACCTGTCGGTCCATGTCATCCACATCAATTTCCCCACAGATGACAATTAGATTGGATGGAGCGATTTTGCATGACCGCCTTAATGGAGTCAAAACAAATCAACATCATCATCTTGAGCAGCTTCACACTGGATGGGTCTGCTTGGAACAAAAGCCTCTCCAATGCTTCCTATCCATTCACTATTTCCGTTCTTCTACTGTTGTTCAATTCCCTTCTCTTTCTTCAACACACGTCTTAACACCATTTACCCATATACCCTTGGTCTTCCACTGTGCCCCTTTCATTTCAGTTTCATATCCAGCTTCTTCTTTGATATCGTCTTCTTCCTGTTCTCTTTGCATGTAACCTTGATTTCTCTCATTTTTGTGGTAACAGTCCTCCTTTCTCGTCCTGTCCCTTCATGTTACTCCAACTCTACCCCTCTGAAGCTTCTATTGCACAGCTTATTCTCTCCTTTTGTTCCTTTCCTTCATCAGCAGTTTTCCACCCACACATCAAAATAGGCACAAGCAGGGTTGAAAATCATTATCACAGGCCCATTAGTTAGACCTCTGTGATAGGTAAGTTGATGGAGAGCATGGAACATGACTACTAAAGAAACTTGTGTTTGTTGGGTGAGGGGGGAGGAGGAGATAAAGTGATGTGTAAAACACCAAGATGGTTTTAGGAGAGGATATTCATGTGACTTTCAGTTGAGCTGCTTGCAAGACATTGAAGATTAAATAGGTGAGTGGGGCAAGTGGATGATGTAGCAATAAAATGGTATTAAATATGATAAATGCATAGGGGTGGTTGAAAAGTGGAAGTTGGTGTATAAATTGCAGTGCCAAAAGAGGTGGAAATGAAAACAGATTGCCACAGAGTAGTGGAACACGGCTGTTTATTATTCTAATGAATCACTTGTGGTATGCAGTCATAAGTTATGTTTGCAGATTATGCTATACGAAAGAATAAAATTATCAGAAACTGCAGGGGGATTTGTACAGGATATATAGTTGGGTTGGGTCAATAAGGAATGAGGGTAAATGTAGGTACACATATAGAAACAATTACACATTTTTAAAATAATAATCCCACGCTTATTTTTAGAGCAACTGAAAAACCCAAAGAAGTAAAATGGAACAACTTCACTTCAGCTACTGTTCTGTGTGGGCCTGCATCAATAAGAATTTTAATAAAGGCTTGTAGAAGGTGCAAGGCTCAATACGTAGGTGGACTTAAAGCATAAGTGTGAATTTGAAGGAGTTGGGTTGGGAAGACCTTGGAACACCATAGGTATTGTTCTCATGAGAATCTAATTTCTCAGTTCGTGGCAGATTTACTTCAGGATGATAGCAAACATACTTTATTACCAGCAAGATTTATATCCAGGAATGACCAAGAAAATAAGAGAAATCAGGGCCAACCACGCATGATAAGTGTATGTAATATAAAGGATTTATTGAGCAAGAAGATTAGAATCGAGTAGGAGCTAGTCTCGAGGAAATATTCCAGCCAAGGTGATCTGTTTTCCAAGGTTTTCCGAGCGAATGTCAGTATGATTTCATAAATTAGTTTACGGATGTCTCCAGTCATATCCCATATATTCCTTTCCATATAAATATGATTACATATTGGGATAGGTGCAATACACCCTTCGTTATAATTTTGTAGTAAAGCACAGAATAAGAGTTTTATATAACATGATACATGCATTACATGAAAACATTCTCAATAGCAAACATGGATCAGAGCCAAGATTGTACAGCTAGTATAGCATCCTAATGTGATCTTGAAACAAGAACCATCTCGAACGTAGGCCTAAGGATAAACCAATATCATACAACTATTTAATTGAATTTTGTTAAATGTTATTCTGGTAAATGTTTAAACTTTAAGAATTAAATTTGGTTGATTTACATTAGTTAATTTACTGGTTAGGTAAAAAAAAAAAAAAAAGAAAGAAACAGTGATTTTGATTATTGAACATTGTATTCTCTCTGAGAATGAGAGTATACACAGTGTTTCAAGTCAAGCGGACCCTGGAAAGACAATGAAACATCGATTGCAAAATTTTAAACACTCAACAGACAGGTCACTATTTGCCAGAAGTGTGTTGTTTGCAATCTTTTTGATGTTTTTTTTTAAATAATAGTTAATAAATCTGGTAAGTATCAGGTAATGTACCAGCATTCAACACAATTATTACAGAAATTAACTTTAATCTGTAAGCAAGATAGCCAGTAAGCCAGGCATGAGGTCTGAACCCATTTCTTGGCTTCAGTATGGTGTAAATGGAGGGATAAGTGCTTACCTAATATTCATTGTAAGACTTTTCTATCCATTTCCCTGAATCACTGCTGACTACATTTTGCTATTTTAAATATGCTTATCATCAAACAAAAATAGTATAATTGACATATCGTTTGTTTCCTTTTATATTTACTGAATCTTGGCTCTATTGCAAGCTTTTTTTTTTGTTAAAGTGCAGATGTGCTGCATTTCTTGAACATACGTTGCTTTTCTCAAGCATTACCCCCTTCAGGGTCAAGTATTAAAACACCATAGTTCATTATTTTAAGCAATCACTGTGCTGTTGGTTTATACTCAGATGATATCATGTAGTATAACAGGTTTAAGGTGAGAGAGGATCTGGACAGAATATCTTGGTTGGTCAATCAAAATCTAATAAAGATACGTATCAAAACAGACGGCTTATGAAGTACCGTATACAGAAATAGATCATATATGGGTACACTTTGAAGGGAAAACTGGTTATCAAATGGATAGCATGCAAATATATTGGGATATCATTTGATTTTTTTTTCTTTTTTAATTAAATTGCAACAGAGCAATTTCCCTACACATCCAACTTCCCCCTATTCTGCACCCACCTACATTTGCCCTCCACAAATTTTAACTTTAAATTCTTTTAAAGTTTTCGATAAGTTATTCATCATTTCCCTTGGTATCTCATTCCAATCCCTAACACCCTTACCTAAAATAGAAAATCTTCCCAAACTCATAAGTCCTGTATCTATCAGAGAGATTGCTGAGGGAATCTGCCAAAGATGTTAGAGAACTGGGCTAAAAAACCGTTGTTTCTGTTAATAATGATGGCAGTTCACTAAATAACTCAATCATTATGTGATATTATAAAGAAGCTGGATTGCAAGATTGGAGATAGGTCTACAGCAGTGGTTCCGAGTACCACTTCAAGAATGAGCTCAATCTCTCTTACAGCTAAAATTATGAATAAAGAATGAAACCAGTTTCCAAAAAAAAAAAAAAAAAAAAAAAAAAAAAAAAAAAAAAAAAAAAAAAATTAATCCAATAATAAAAGTCACAAAAAATTAACAAACACCCAAAAGTGTTATTTTAACATTTCTAGTAAAACTCACAAATATTTAAGTTTAATAAGACAAATGTGCACGTCTCTTTGCACAGATCTGAGAAGTTTGATTGCTATTGCAATAACCTTAATTCATTTTGTTGAAGTCTGCAGCAATGTTGATTTTTGTATTTGTCATGGCTAAAAATTCACTCTCGCAAACATACATCATACAAAATGGCAGTGAAAATATTATTGCTGCGTTGCTAGCATGACAAATGTCTTTTAGTTCAGGCCAAAAATATAGTTCACACACAGTTTGTCTTAAAATATACTTTGGTGCTGGTAATATTTGTGTAATTTTTTGCAATTACCTTAGTGATTATTATCTTACCCAGGAGATAACCACTCGTACCCCTTGAAGCAACCTCACATACTCATGTTGGTACTGTGCCTCTAGTCTAGAGAATAGATTCCCAACCTGGGAGTGTGAAGACTATTCAGATGGTGGGGGTCTTTTTGGTGGCATCACTGCCCTCTTATATTAAAATTTATCATCAAATTGCAGTGCCATGGTTACCGTAAAATCCTCAAACATATTATTGCACTTGTGTTTTGATTTTCAAGCAGCAATATTACCAGAGGTTCTAATTATGTTGACATGGTACCTGGACCATACAATATCTGCTATTTTGTCAAACAACATAAGGTGTGTGGATTTTAATGTTTGACTGATTAATGGGAGATTCTACAGTGGGGTCATTCCATGTCAAATCAACACAGAGTTTAAAACTGACATTTTCAGATTGTAATGAAATTTAGTGTACTGAATGATGATGTAAGTATTGTGAAAATTCTCTAATATTGATTTGATATTTGTTCTGGTTTTGGAGTTACAGGGCTCTAAAGTTGCCAGATTTGACTAAAAAGTGGGTGATCGACATGTTTAAAAATTACATTTACCGTTTACCTAATTAAGGTAAGCCGTTGAACAAGATGTCATTTTAAAGCTCTTTTTATGGTCTTTCATATGATATGCAACAATACAAGATTTTCTTTTACAAAAAATTTTTAATTAAAATTAAAAATTTTAAATTTAATTTTCTTAAAAAGCCAATTTTTTAAAATTTTGAAAAAAATCTCATAGTTTATTCATATTATTGTTAATAAATTCTGAAAGTTTCATTTTGGGATCATGATGGGTTAACATGATATAAGGACTTTCAATTTTGAGTGTTTGCGGAAAACACTCTTTATTAATGCAGTGCTGCTTTAATAAAGTTAGAAAAACTAGCACACATGATATAAAATTAAATATAATTCTTTCATACAGCTTTCCTTGGTCCAATCTATGCAAATATGAGAATTTTAGCTGTATAATTTCCCTAACATATTCAAGTTCTGGCTTGTAGATTTATGTTCTGACACGTTGATTGTTGTTCTGACATGTTGAAACAGGCACAATACTTCTACTTCACCTTTCTCAGTTCAGTATTGAAGATTATAGTAACAACAGTGGTTGGTTGTGTTCACAATTGTATACTGGTGTTTAGTCTTCAGTCTTTATGCTTTATATTCTTATTAATAATCTTGTTTATTTTGCAAAAAAAAAAAAATTCTTTAAAAGTTGAAAACAATAAGTAAAGATGGAAAAAGGGGGTAGATACCCTATGCTGCACTGTTTTAACCCATTTAAAAAGGTGAATCATGTTTATAATAAGAAAGGATTAAGAAGAGTTTCTGAATGGATGTGTAAATTATTTTCTGAAATGCCAAACATTGCTAAAGTATGTGATAGCTGCAGAAAACAGCTAGGAGTGCTTAAAAAAGAGCAAGAGGGCCAATGTTCATCCTCTCAAGATGTCACTAATGATACAGAGTCAAAATGCGAAATTGACCCTCCTTTTGTTTCAGAGTCAGAGGTTGTTCAGTCTCTCAACATCTCTCTTCAGGAGTTAGGGGAATCTGCTGTGGATATTAAAAAAAGTCAAAGTTAAAAAGTATTCCAAAAAAAAAAAAAAGATTCAAAAAATTAATTCTGCCATAAAACGTAAAATTTTTGATGACACAGAGTCTTCTGAAAGTGATGATCCTAGTGAATCAGTTGCAGTCTATTGCTTCCAGAAAAAGCTTATAAACTTTTTACAGACAACATTTGCAGAAAAAATAAAGAAAATAATTTACTTCTCTGATGGTTCAGCTGCCCAGTATAAAAATAAGAAAAACTTTGCTAATTTATGTTTCCATAGAGATGATTTTGATATAGAGGCAGAATGGCATTTTTGGGCAACTGCTCACGGTAAAGGACCTTGCGATGGAGTAAGTGGTACAGTAAAAAGGTTAGTAGCTCGATCCAGTTTGCAACGTCCCTATGATAAACAGATACTTACACCAGAAGATCTTTATGTATGGGCAAAAGAAAACATCACAGGAATGAATTTTACATTCTCAACACAAGAAGAACATATTGAAAGGGCAATATTTTTAGATGAGCGCTTTAAAAATGCAGTGACAATTCCAGGGACTCAAAAATTTCATGCTTTTATACCTGCAGTATCCTCAACTAAAATGGTTGTAAAGACATTTTCCTTATCACAAAGTTCATTACAACAAACAGTTATATCATCACAAGAAAAGCTCTCATTTGCTGATATCAATGGATACATCACTGCTGTATATAGCAGCAATTGGTGGCTTGCTTACGTTTTAGAGAAAAATGAAAGCACCGATGAAATAAAAGTGACATTCCTCAAACCAGCTGGTCCTTCAGCATCGTTTTCCTATCCAAGAAATCCAGATGTATTGTGGCTTCCTTTATTAGATATTCTGCATAAAGTGAATCCAACAACTCCAACAGGCCGAATGTACACTCTTTCTGAAGTGGAAACATTAAAAACTAATGAAAGTTTCAGTCAATTACATCCAAAGCAGCAATACTAAATGGCAAGGTTTTTTAAAGTTTCTGATAGTGTGTAAGTTTTCACAAACTTTAAATATTGTAAAATTAATGTGCTGTAAATATTAATACTTTAATATATGTTAAATTATTAGATTGAGATAAAATTATTAAAATTGCCTGAAATTTTTTTTTTCATTTCTGTAATTTTTAACAAGCATTCCAAACCAAAAGCTCTTGTACCATGAGAACCCATCATGATCCCAAAATGAAACTTTCAGAATTTGTTAACAGTAATATGAATAAGTTCTGAGATTTTTTTCAAAATTTTAAAAAACTGGCTTTTTGAGAAAATAAAATTTAAAAATTTAAATTTTAATTAAATTTTTAAAAAAATTAAAATCTTGTATTGTTGCATATCATATGAAAGCCCCAAGAAAGAGCTTTAAAATGACATCTTGTTCAACAATCTATCTTAATTAGGTGAACGGCAAATGCAATTTTTAAACATGCTGATCAAGCACTTTTTGGACAAATCTGGCAACTTTAGAGCCCTGTAACTCCAAAACCAAAAGACATATCAATTTAATATTTTGGAATATTCTTTGTTTTTATGTCAATTTATCATATACTAAATTTCATCAAGATTGGAGATGGTAAGATAAAAAATGTTCAAAAATTGTGTTGATTTGACATGGAATGACCCAGTGACTGTGGCACCAAAATTTAATGATGGATTATTATGTAACTCAAGAATGAAGAAAATTTTTTGGCAGTTCTATCAATGCCGTGACACCACAATCTGATGATGAATTCGTAAACAACACGACAAAACAAATCAAAAATAAAGTTTTTGCATATCCTAGCATGTCAAAAATCAGTTATAGGTATAGTCCTTGTGCTTTTGGTGATTTTTTCTGGTCCAGGTTGCATTTCAATCTAACATCCATTAGGAAGAAAATAAAACACCAGCTATGTTGTGCTTAGCGTCACATCCACTTTTATAGTGCCCGTGTAACCTGACCATACAGCAACGTAGTAACTCTAAATGCCATAGCCTATGTGCATTTCCACCATGTAGATAAAGTGGATTTGGTGATTTTTTTAATGTTTTTTCCCCCCTGGTTTAAGCCAGATATCACACTAACCTCCTCAGTTTTGAGATACAATATCTTGAGAACTAAGTTCTTTAGTTTTGATTTGTCCTGTCAAGTTACAAATGAATTCATTATCAAATTTGACTAGGGAGAAAGTTTTCTTCTGGTCCAGGTCACATTTCAACCAAACCACATTAATTTTGAGATACAATATCTCGAGAACTAAGTTACAAAAGAATCCATCATCAAATTGCAGCAGCACAGTTATCGTAGAACCACCATTTTTTATATCTTGCTTCGTTCTTGAGATATACTGTTTCAAAAGTTAAGTGTTTAGATTGAAATGCAGAAGAAAAATTTCGCCAAAGTCAATTTTAATGATGGATTCTCATGTAACATGACGAGACAAATAAAAAGCAAAGGATAAGAATTTTCGGTTTAATTGTAGATGGGGATACCGCTGCCTCGCGACTGTTAACGTGTCGTCACGTTCTATCTCACTTAGTTCTCGAGATGTGCTTTCTCAAAATTGGGATGATTAGGTTAGGCCAAATATGTGTCCAGAACAAAGAAATAATTTCGCCAAAGCCCCAAGGAACTACATGCTTGACATGCAGAGTGGTTGTTTTATGGTTTACTGCTGCTTGATGTAGGTTGAAACGAAGCCTGGACCAGAATAAAAAGTCAACAAAGGCACAAGGAACTATAGCTATAACAAATTTTTTTTTAGTCAATATCTCGAGAATTAAGTAGATTTAGAAAGAAAAAAAAAAACTCTTGATTTTCGATTTGTCCTAAGATTACGTGGTATAGCATAAGGTTTTTATACTTCACTATTTTCTTTAAATTTATATTGCTTTTATTGATGCAACACACATGACCTGTGGCTCATTCCATGCCAAATCACCCAAAATAAAATATTCAATGTGCTCTTAGGTCTCAGATTTTGTTCATATTTTTTATGTGCATAGATACCTAAGAGATATGGCCATAGGAATTTTTTCAATTTTTTTGTCTCAAAAATTGGCTTCAGGAAAAATATTTGAAATTTGCACATTTCATGCGATTCTTCCCACGAATGTGTTGGCATCAAATTGCATAAAATGTTGTAACTCTCTTATTTTTGGAACAACATACATCATTTTGGTATCAAATTAAAGCTAATTATTGATTCATTCTAACTAAGTAATAATATTCACAAAAATTGTTATAAAAAATTTTGGGAGCCCTCAAAGTGAAAATTTTGGTTTTTAAAAGTATTGCAATAAATTTGCAATAACAGGCAAGTACCAGCAAACACATATTTTAAATTTTAGCAATAGCTCTATCTCAGTATGTGTTTTCAGCTGTAAGAAAATTAAAAGGGTGTTTTTTGTGGTTGTGAAATGATGCAAGTTTATTGTTCTCTGCTGATAATGATTAACGGTGATAATGATTTTTTAGCTGATACTAGACCTTTAAAAAAGGGTTTAATTTTAGAAACGAGGTGAAACAATTTGATATTTAGAGAACATATGAATAGACAAATTAACCTATGCCAAGCTATTAATTGTTTAACCACTGTATAACATAAAACTTTTAATTCATTGCACTGTACACTCCCAGAAACATTACTTTGAATGTGAAACATGAAGTTTAGAATAAAATATCATGTAACAGATGATATTCCAATGGATCAACATCCAAACAAAAATGTAAAATATTAAAGAATTACATTTTAACATTTAATGCCTGTTGTATGGGTGCTGATTTATAAAAATTTGTAATTGATTTACAGCCATTATTTTCATCCAGAATGTATATGTTCTTCCTGAAATTAACGTTTATGCAGACACTGGTAATTCTTTCCGGAAGTATCCAAATATCTATCTCAATATGTCTTTTCGAAAATTATTATTATCATTGCCATTACTGTCTGTTTATTTCTAGAAGTAAGCTTTACTTGGTAACATGACTAGTTCTAAAATAGAATTTCCCCCTCCTTTCCCTAAAATTTCATTGCAAGTTCAAACACTTTTCAACCTGTTCTAACTTGTTGAAACATATTTCAACTGGTTCTAACTTGCTGAAACATATTTCAACCTGTTCTAACTTGTTAAAACATGTTAGGTGAAGAGGTAAAACAAAGCACCTGCCCTGTCTCAGTGTTCAGCTGTATAGAAATATTGGGGTAATGCTATAGTAGTAATTAATTACCAGTAAGCAATCGTACTATTCATGTAGTACTGTAAATCCCTAAACCTTTTAATTAACTGTATCATTTAAAAGTGAATTATATTTCAGTTTAAGTTTTGATAAAATGCAGTGTTTTGTTTACAATTTCAAGAAATAACTAGTTTGCCACAGAAGCCAAAAAGGATAGTAAGTATTTGTGACTTTAAACCCACTGATATAGAACTGATCAGACTTGAACAAAATTTTTGGACTTGCAATTCATATGTCATGATCACTTAAAACAGTTTTTGTCAACTTTTGAGAACAGACAGAGAATATGTTGTGATCCTTTTAGAAGGCATACACAAAATGTCAGAAAAGGTCTAAGATTAATTTCTTTATCATTTTCAAAGAAGTACCATGGTACTGAATTAGTACCTGGCAAAAAGTTGTGCATATCTTGTAGAAAATAAGTTATAGCAAATAGTACTGAAACTTATGAGAATATTAACATTTCATCAGACAGTGACTATGAACAAAATGAATAAGACAATTATTTTAGTAAAACGAGTTTCATCATCTCAAACATCTTTTAAAACTTCTGTTGGTAGTGACAATAAAGAAGATCTTATGGATAGTGCCAGAAAAATTTTATGCAGTTATTTATGGAGAAAAATGGTGGATAGAGAAAGTGCAACAATGTTCTTTGAATGTGAGGGATGCAAAAATTCAATTCATACACGCTAGTGGACCTTCAAAAACATTTATGTGGCCAACACCAAGTGACAGCTGTTGGGTACCTTTTGAAAACATTATACAAGAAGTACCAGTCCCTCCAACAACTTAAGCATCAGGCAGAACATATGCCCTGGAAAAAAATATTCAACAATTGTAGAATCAGATAAGAACATTTTATAAATCAGCACCCATACAACAGGCATTAAATGTTAAAATGTAAGTCTTTAATATTTTAAATATTCTTTTGCATGTTGATCCATTGAGTCATCATCTGTTACATGATATTTTATTGTAACTTAATGTTTCACATTCAAAGTAATTCTTCTTGGAGTGTACAGTGCATTTGAATTAAAAGTTTCATTTTATAAAATGGTTAAACAATTAATAACTTGGCATAGGTTTATTTCTCTATTCATATGTTCCCTAAATATCAAATTGTTTCATCTTGTTTCTAGAATTCAATCCTTTTTTAAGGTCTAGTAGCCGCTAAAAAATCATAATCACCGTTAAACAGCAGAGAACAATAAACTTGCATTATTTAAGAACCACAAAAAACACCCTTTTAATTTTTTTACAGCTGAAAACACGTGTTGAGATTGAGCTTTTGTTAAAATTTAAAGCATGTGTTTGTTGGTACTTGCCTTTTATTGCAAATTTATTGCAACACTTTTAAAAACCAAAATTTTCATTTTGAGGGCTCCCAAAAAATTTTATAACAATTTTTGTGTGAATATTATTACATAGTTAGAAAGTATCAATAATTAGCTTTAATTTGATACCAAAATGATGTATGTTGTTCCAAAAATAAACGAGTTACAACATTTTATGCAATTTGATGCCAACACAATCATTGGAAGAATCGCATGAAATGTGCAAATTTCAAATATTTTTCCTAAAGCCAATTTTTGAGATAAAAAATTGAAAAAATTACTATGGTTTTATCTCTTAAGTGTCTATACATTGAAAAAATATGAACAAAATCTGAGACCTAAGTGCACATGGCACTAGGTGATTTGGCGTGGAATGAGCCCTGTTTAATTAATTTTAATGTAGCAGTTCCAACTGATAAAACTGTTCCAATTGTACTATTATTGACAATTTTAAAATGCAAATTAATGTAATTTAATAATCAAATAGTTATCATTATTCAAATAGAAATCTTAACGTTAAACAACCATCCTCTGAAATATATCGTAAGTATTCAACAAAGTATGTCTAACACTAGCAAAATAAAATAATAGAAAGAGAAATAATTTCTCGTCAAGAATTTAAAATTTTAATTAAAAAACACATTTTCAGAAGATGTTAAAAATGTACTTACCAGAATATTGCTCTTACTTTGAGATAGAATAAAAGAAATATTCTCTAGTCCTGAAATCAAAGAAAAACTTGCACAAAGAACTGAAGTAAGTTATATAACAGTTTAAAATATTTTAAACTTCTCTAATATTTATGGACAAGTAAGTAAACACGAAACCAATATAAATCTAATGTACCAAGTAGTCAATTTTCTAATAAATATTTAAGTAAAACACCCTTACCCAACTTTACAACCACTGCCTAACGGACTTTCTTCAATACTACAACAATGGACGCCAACAATCAAAAAACAAATAATTTTAATGTCAAAGACATACGTCACAAAAGAATCGCAGTTAATAGAATTGCTTTACTCTTAGCTTTTTATTTTTATAGTATTATTTTATTTTGATTAAAATTTAATGCATATTTATAATTAATGAACTTACGGATTTATTATAATAATTATGCTAACATATAAATATTCCACTGAAAAAAATCACTAGTTGATCTCTAGGTAAAAAAAATAAATGTTTAACGAAAAGATTATCGTTTTTTTCCTTGAGTAAAAGGAGCCAACGGCGACAAACCCATGGAGGAAGGAAATATATGGAGGAGAAATGACGTTATATCGGTGACGCCGGGCTCCTACTGCGCATATTATATTGTCTCTGGCGGTTATAGCGGACCCAGCCCAAAACATTGCATTTTCACGTTTACTCCATGTAATAAAAATTTGATTTTGTAATAGTTCTAAGTTCTTTATAATGCCAGCTTGTGTTGCATACGGGTGCACAAATAGGACAGATAAAAAAAAACCTGGAATATCATTTCATTTGTAAGTTGCATCGTAATTATTGTTATTGAAATGTTCAATAGTTTTCAGTCAGACTAGGTACTACCATTAAAGATTTATTCATAACTCTCAAATGGATGACGTTGTTTTCAAATATTTGTTGGTGTAGTGCAGCCAATCGGCATACCTTACTATTTTGCTCATCATAGACTACCATTACTTTATACGAGTGTTGTAAAGTCTGATTTAAGTGGGTCATGTTTACATCGTGATTGAGTTGTGCATTCTTTCGTTACGTTTGCAGTTTCTACTGAAAGTGTGGGATGAAATTAATTGTGCTTTGCGAAATAGGAATCGTGATGAAGGAAACAATGTCGTTATACGAAATGTAGTTGGCGATGAGTGTGTTTACAAAGTTCGCTTTTGTAGCAGAATCGCTTGCTTTCGAAACGTTCGCTGCTCCTGCCCTGGGCACGAATCCCGGCAGGCGCAGGAATTTTGAGAATTGTGTTTAATCATAATTATGAGCTATGCCATGCTGACTTTCAACCAAGAACACCTCACCTTTGAGAAAGTATATCTCAAGAATTAAGCGAGATATCAAAAAAGATTATTCTTAATATTTTATTTGTCGATTTACGTAATAATCCATCATCAAATTGTGGCTCCACGGTTATGGTAGAGTTCCCTGGATATATCTGGTCATGTTCCCGGTGATTCTTGGGTAGGGTAATATGGCGTCCCCCCCTCCCCACCTCTCTCCGCCCGGCGTCACTTCAGTGCATGGTAAAGGTCCCTTGCGTCGCCTCCATATATTCCTTCCTCCATGGACAAACCATGGAGGAAATTTCTTTCCTCCATGCGACCAACAAGGTTGTCAACCAGAGACATTTGTCAACTTTGTTGTCAGCGTTTGGCAAATACGAAACGAAATGTTTTTAAGTATTTTGTTTGTAGTATAGCTTTATTTTAAAAAAAAACAATGAATGTGGGAGCATTGCGGTTTTTATTTTTAAATAGTTGCCTAAAGATAAGATGCGTCTTTGCTGGTCACAAAGGAGAAGTCAGAGACAATATAAGGGAGAAGTACTGTACTTAAAACCGTGTCCGAATTTATAATTCCAATTTAATGAGTGAACTGTCACTGCAACTGACAATTTACAAAACTTTTTAAAACAGACAGTAGAATTTGCAATAATATTTTTTTTATTATTATTGAAAAGGGCACAGACATGAGGATTGTATTGTATTACTGTAAGTAAGATTTTTTTAAATAGATTTTCGGTTTGTGCACGCGATTAGAGGCGGAAAAGGACTTGGGGCAAGGAAGGGTAAGGAATTCGGCAATCGCCTTTGAAGGAACATCCCTGCATCCACCTGGAGTGATTTGTGGAAACCATGGAAAACCCCTAATCTGGTTGGCTGAGCGACGGGGATTCGAACCTGCTGCCTCCCGAATGCGAGACCAGAACCTTACCGCTCACTCAAAACGCTCGGTCGGCCATTCACAACCCTGATATTTTTAGCTCGTAGGCAGAGTGTCAAAGGATTAAAATTTTCCACCTCTATATCACCACAAATTCTTGGAAACAATTATTTATCATCGAGACTTGAGTGTAACGTAGAAAGTGCTCGTACTTCACTCCGGCTCCCGATTTTTAGCTCATTTCTACGTTTTTTTATTTTCCTCCGTTAACAAGTTCAGACATTTGTTACTGTTTTCTTGAAACTGTCAATATACCCGTTTAGTTCAATTTGTTAACAAAGAATTAAGAGTTTGGTCACGGATTCTTCTTTATGTTGCAATCCTTAAAAAATTCTCGAGTTCCCTTTTCACAGCTTGGTCAGTTATCTTAAAGTATCGAAAAATACATCCAAATTTGAATGTTTGGTATATTTTCCATATTCAATAAACAGTAATTGACCTCAAACAATAATAATCCAAATTTCAACTGATCATATGGATGCGTACATAAACCAGAAAGAATACAATCAAACGAATGGTTCCAAATTAAAAACTGATGTTAACAACATTGTTATTAACTTGCCCACAGACGCTACAACAAGTTCGCCCACCAAATATCCAAAGTTTTTGATCTAACTGCAACCAAAACATCATCTTAAAATCTCAACCACCAACCTGCCCACAGACTTTCAGCTTAGTCTTCAGAAACGCTCGTTGATCACCTGTTTCATTATTTATTTTTTTACTATCTTAAATAATTTGAGTGTTACATTCCACCACCATCTACATACGCAGCTTACGAATTTTAAGTGCTTTCAGCATTTTTGGTAAATTATTCATAACTTGGTAATTTTTTCCCCATCCTGACACCCTTAACAACAAAAGAAAATTTTCCCACTCCCTTATGCATTAAATCGAGTTCTAGCTTGTGGTCTTGGTCATATTTTCCCTTCCATGAACTATTCATAATTCTTTGACAAATATTTTTCTATGTCCCATCACCAACATATGCCTTGTACATTCGCAGCACTTTCTTTTCCCTCCTCCCGTCTTCCAATCCAGCTCCTTTATCATATCAGTTACTGACTGGATCCTGTGATAGTTTCCACAAATGCATGCCCTCCAACTCCTGTATTTGATAACCAAAATGTGAGTCCCAAACTACACCACCATAATCAACCAATGGTCTGACCAGAGTTTTGTAACCCAATTTCCTAAATTCTCTGGTGCATCCTCTAATCAGCCTATGCAGTAAATGAAGTAACTATTTTCTAACATTTTCCTATTACCTGCAAAATGTGCTCTGCCCAGTTTGTTGTCAAATGTTAAGCCAAGATATTTACACTTCAAGTCTTCAATAAGCAATTCTGACCCCACCCTATAATCGTAAACAACCTGTAGTTTTTATCTGTGTACATAATAAGCGTGTATTCTTGTCATTTACCTTCATTCCAAGCTGATCTACCAATTTAGATATTCTATCCAGGTCACCCTGCAGCTGATATCTTTCCAAGAAAGCCTGGTGATAATTTTGTGGGATCTTAGGTTGCATAAGTTACTAGCAATCATGAAGCTGTTCTAATGGATATTAGAAGATTCAGTAAACCACTGGGGAAAACTAAAGCTCATTATAGTTAGGGCCGACAATAAAAAAGAATGACTCACAACTGAAAAGACATTTCTGGGAAAAGTTTGCTACCAGGACTTGGAAAAGGAATAGCAGTACAGCTGAGAGAAATTGTGAACAGTTCACGGAGATAATAAGAACAGAGAAAGAAATATATATTCCAAAACAGAAAAGTGTGAAACCTAGATACCTTAATAGAGTTATGAGAATGCTAAAGCAATTTGTTAGAAGACAATACAATAGAGTTCAGAGATAAGGAATATTTGAAATAACTAAATAAGGAATAAGGAATTAGTATCAGCAAAGAAGGATGGTTTGATAAAAAATATTATGGATCCAAGGACACAAGTAATACACCTAGAAACTTCTATGGCTATGGCTATGTTATAAATCTGAATATATTGTGGATAAGGGTGTGGAAAAAGTTACTTAGGATTTAAAGCAAGTGGTTTTGTGGTAACATTAAGGAATATTGTTTAGAGACTGTAGAAAAACTCAAAAGGAAACCTCTTCCACATAAGTAGCTGACACATGAGCTGACTAAAAACCTGGTAATAGCTGGAGGAGGTTCCCATGTTATAGTAAATTCAGTTATACAGGACACTTTGAGCAGGAAATAGGAGGAGATTTCAGAATCCTACATTTACTGGAGAAGGTGATGTACTGGGGAAGTGTTGGAATTGGATTACAGGATCTTGGCTAAATAATTTCTAGAATATGGTGGAGAGTATCAAATATTTTTGTGTAACATTTGATAATAAACTCAGTTGGACTGTAGTTCAAATTCATTTATTTATTGAACAGGGTTATGAAGTGGTTTTTTTTGGGGGGGGGGGAGTGAAGTAATTGGGCTAGGGAACCTATTAACTTCCCTTTAGGTCAGAAAGTTTTTGTAGTTGAGAGCAGGTATAGTTCTAATGGGGAATGACGAACGAGTGGGTTACCCAGAAGGAAGGATATAGAAAAATAACATAATTTGTGTTTGGAATCAAGAGACAGAATAAATTACTTGTCCAGAAAATTTCAGGATTTTCTGTATATACAACAATGAATTGTATTTTTTTTTTTCACCCTAGACAAGACTTCTTTCTTCCAGACTTCAACACACGGAAGTTTCGCGTACTCAATTCGCTTCCAACTTAGTTTCATAGTGGGATACATTTTGCACCAAACAGCCAGACAATGCCATAGTCTGTCGGTGGCAATTGTAAATTGTGCTTTATGTGCTGAGCGTTTATTTGTTTTGTGAAAAATTTAGTCTCTCATGGATAAGTTGCGAATCGCCTCCGAAAGGTGCTAAATTTTTAAGGATCATCGCCTAATGGATTGTACGGTTGCAAACTAACTTTACTCAAGTAAATATCATTCCACGTACCATAAAAATATCTTGAAGGCACTAAATATATCGATTAAAAAAGTGTTTAAAACTGGGAAATGTAAAATAAGTTTTAGTCTGTTTCGACGAGTAATGGAAAGTAATTGTATATATTATAGCAATACTTAGAAAACTGAAGATCTATGCGTGTATTCATAAGCGTGTAAAAGGGAATATTTTCAGATCTTTCTCAAACCTTCATATATTTTTTTATTATTATTTTCTTCAAAAGAATGATTTAATGACAATGAATTTATATTGGAGTACAAGAGATAATTCATATTAAACATTACATGCAAAATAATAGAAACAAAATATTCGCTGCGGACAGGATTCGAACCTGTGCGGGTAGAACCCATTGGATTTCAAGTCCAACTCCTTAACCGCTCGGACACCGCAGCTGTCAGACGTTGGCTGGTGAAATGGAAAACAAGTACTTAATTCTCTAGGTTCGTTTCTATTTTCAATGTTTTTAAATGGAAATTTGTTAATTTTGTATTCTTTAAATTCTAAGTTCATCAAATAACCGCTTCGGATTACTGTTCCTAACTTTGGTATGTAAATATATTTCATACGCTACCCTAAATTGAGTAACGTTACCAGTATCAGTGGTATATTTTCATTAAATTGCCAAGTTCTTAATCCACTTGTCATTACTGCTGAATGACTGAAGAAGAATCTGATGTGTCATAACGCATTTCATTTAGTTATGCTAGATTAACTGTACTTAACAAACAAGTAATAAGACGAAAAAAAACAATAAAAGAAACATTAGAGCATTAGCAAATTTCAGGTAACAGTCATTACAATTTGGAACAAATCTTAGTTCATTTCTCGAACTTTGTCCACAGAATGTTTTAATGAAACAGTATTGTTAGCACTAACATTTCAACGAAATTTTCTGTACTTCAGCATTCAACGTAATCTTATGAAGCATTAATAATTCATTGCAAATACCAAGTCTCAACAGATACAAATCCAAGCATAAGTTTTTCGGTTAATTCTGACAAGATAATTGTCTTACAGTTTTTACATAGAATGATTTACTTTACAGATATTTTATTTTCCTGACGTTATTGTTGATTATGGCTATTGTAGAGAATGTGGTGTGACATTCTGTGATTATTAGTACTCCCCTCAATGCCTTAGGTTTTCTCATCTTTCATCGTTGTTCCACAATAATTTTTGCGGTGGATTGATGTAGTCATGTAACCATGCTTTAGTGATGATCTAATCCCAAAATTTTATAACTTGTGTGCGTGTTTGTTTGCTGTACACCCTAACATCTTCTGCTAAGGCAAGTTATGGACTTTATCCTTAACATTATTATACTGACAGGTATCCTTTCTTTCCTATGTAAAACTCACTGTTCCAGAATTGATTTTAGTTTTTCGTAGCCTTCTCCATATTTTATCATCGAGTATCCATTCATTCATGTATCCATACTGACTGCAGATTAAGTTCAGTCAACTGTTTCTATTTTCATGAAAGTGTGTTTGTGCAGTGCTTCTTGTCCTTTCTGCGCTCCTTGCAGCTTTTGTGTATGATGAGTATATTTATAAATTTCTGTCCATATTAATATCACTTCTTGACATTTCTTCCTTCTTTATTGTTTCTCAAATTTCCAAACATTCATTTACATGTTAATTCCTGTATTTTCTTCGTTCACGTGTTTATTTTATATACATATATTATAGGCCAAACAAAGGTTTTGTAGCCCAGTTGCTTCACTGCCCTGGTACAGAGCGAATAAAAAAATCCTGCATGTATTAACTGACAAAAATTGGACCGAGTGGACTGCGATAACTATTGTGGCATTTTATTACTATTTTATGTGTGAAATTTATTGCTAGACTCTTGGTAAATTGTATTCTACCTGTTGTGGAAGAAATGATTTTAGAGAGCCAGTGTGACTTTAGACCACCTAGAGGCACCACTAATATTATATTTTCTGCTCATCAGATTCAAGCGAAATGCAGGGAACAAAATGTACCTCTTTATATTGCTTTCATTGACCTAATCAAGGCCTTTGATTCAGTGAATTGTGAAGCACTGTGGGAAATTACTTTACACCTATATGCCGCCTACAGTCAATAATAATGGCTCTGTTGGAAAGCAATTCCATATTAATACAAGTGTTAAGCAGGCTATATGATCTCTCCCACATTATTCTTTCTTTCTGTAGCTAGGCCTACACTCATGCAGTTTGCATGCTTTCCTGGAATACAGATTAATTACATAATAGATGGGATAATTTTTTTTTTATCTGCTTAATGTCTCTCTAACAGCGAGGTCTTTAGAGACGGGAAAGGATGGGGGGCAAGAAATGGGAAGGAATTCAGCAATGGCCTTTTGAAGGAAGCATCCCGGCATTTGCCTGGAGTGATTTGGGAAACCATGGAAAACCCAAATCTGGATGCCCGGACGGGGATTCAAACCGCCGTCCTCCTGAATGCCAAACATTTTAATCTGAACAGTCTAAAGAAAAGGACTTGAAAATCTTCTGCAGTAGTAATTGAGTTACAGATGATAATGCAGTTGTAGCACAAACAGAGGATGGACTTATGACCAACTTAAATTCTCTTGTGACTGCATGCAAAAAGATAGAAAGGGCTTAGACTGAATACCAGTAAGACCAAGATTCTGCACCAACCAACTGTTGGGGAAGGGCAAAAAGAGATCAATATCATCTTTGATGGAACAAGCTTATAAGTTGTAAACACCTTCCCCTATCTTGGCAGTGCACTCTAATCAACAGCAAACATTGATTTAGAAATTCAATACAGTATCAACCGAACTGGAGCATCTTTTGTCAGATTAAGATCAAGAGTCTTTGACAGTCATGATGTCAACCAGGGACACATTTAAGCATAGACAACCTAGGCATACCACAACTCCGTGTGCCTGCCTGGCTAGTAGCGAGAAAAAAAAATAAAAATAAGGTCGTCCCACAAATTTTCTGGGCCGAATTTTAAATTTAAGCATCGACAGCTGGGGCCCGCACCACATGTAGAGGCCTAGGGATCCACAAAGCCTATAAATGTGGACCTGTGTATAATTCTGTTGCTATACTCACCTTACATTATAGATCTGAATGCTGGACATGCTGCAGGCAACATCTTACGATACTGGAACAATACCACCTAAGAAGCCTTAGAAGAAACCAAATAATACGGCTTGATAGATGCACAGTTATCAGTGGCCTCGAAGAAGCCCAGTCCTCTAGTATAGAATCCATGACGGTAAAACCACAGCTGCGATGGGCCGGCCACATGGTCCGAACGTCCAGTACTCACGTTCCTAAACAAGTGTTCCACACAGAGCTAACGCGGTATTGATAGTCAGAGGAAACGATTTAAAGATGTTATCAAAGCCAGCATGAAAATATTTCACATTGACCATAACAATTGGGAAAACCTCTGCACTTGACCACTTCACCTGGTGGGCACTTGATAGTCATGAAACCAAGTTATTTGAAGAAAATCACTGACAGTCAGTTTCTGAGAAGAGACAGTACAAGAAAGCAAATGAACAGTTTGAGAAAAGATGGCAGCATTTTGGTTGTCCCTTCCTGTAGTGCCTGTCATTGTTGCAGTAAATTGTATGCTTCTCACAGTGGACTCCACACTCATCTTCGGATCCATACATGAAAAGAAATTCTGCCAGAAGGACAAACATACTTGATCTCAGGTATTTGTAGAGTCTAGTAGATTGAGGACTTCGAAACCACAAAGGGAAGTTGTGGGAAAAGAATAAATTAGGGAAGCAAGGTGAGGTACCTGGGAAGTAATTGAACAGGATTACAGAACCTGTGTCAAATCCTTACTTGTGTATGGTGGAAAAATATGGAACCCACATTGCTGCTGTGCAAAGGAAGGCAGCAAATAGTGCAGAACACAGTAAGTGATACAGTGAATAAGTTAGGGTTGGATTTTATTTGAAGACAAACAGGATGATTGAGATGTAAGGCAAACATGGATGGTCACTGGATTAAGAATTAAAAGTATTATACTGAATGGAAGAGTATCATGATTGTTAATTTGCTTGATTTTAGATGTGAGAAACTGGAGAAGTTTTTATTTGTATGTAAATGGGCAAGGATTATAATTCTTGAAGGCGATACTGAACATTTACCTCAATCTATGAAATAATTAAAATAAACATTTGCATAATACAGAAAGTAGGTTTGTCAGGAAACAGCCACAGGCCAAAACTCCTTCACACTTAGTAATAATAATTATTTTCAATAATACACATTACTGCCCACGAAGTTTCAATTTATTTTTTTCCTCAAAAAACCATCCCCAGAATTACATTTTTTTGATGTTTCTGGTTGTAATTTTCTTGAAGAACTGTACATGAGGGGTTGTACCAGAGAAATGGGGAAATTAGGTTTATAATAATAATATTTAATTAAATTGCAATGGAGCGCACGCTCCAGTGGCAATTTCCCTACAGTCCTATCTTCCCCCTTTACTGCACCCACCTACATTTTCCTTAACAAATTTTAACTTTTAAATTCTTTCAACATTTTTGGCAAATTATTCAACATTTCCTTTTGGTAACTTATTCCGATCCCTCACACCCTTACCTATAAAAGAAAAGCTTCCCTTGTGCCTGAAATCTAGTACCAGCTTGTGATCATGGTTATCCTTTTCCCTTCCATGCATTACTTTCAATTCTTACACCAATATCTTTCCATGCCTCATCACTAATATACACCATGTACACTCCCATGACCCTCTTCCACCTCTCTTGTCTTCCAATGAGTCCCATTCCAGCTCTTTTATCGTATCTGTTACTGATTGCATTCTGTGATAATTTCCAGAGAAAAATCTAGCAGCCCTTCTTGCACCCTGTCCAACTCCTGTATTTGATACTCAAAATGTGGGTCCCATACTACACTACCATATTCAGGCAATGGTCTGACCAAAGTTTTCTAACCCAAATCCCTTACCTCTCTCGTACATTCCCTCGTCACTCTCTCCAACAAGTGCAGAATTTTGATACCTTTTCTTACTACCTGTCCAATGTTTTCTGCCCAGTTAAGCTTGTTATCAAATGCAATGCCAAGATATTTACATTTCAAGTATTCAATAAGCAATTCTTTCCCCACCTTTAATCGTTATCAACCTTTAGTTTTTTATCCATGTATCTAAAAGCTGACTTTTTTGTTTTATCTTCATCCCATGTTTACCAACCCAACTAGATATCCTGTCCAGATCACCCTGCAACTGTTTACTATCCTCTACCGCAGGGGTGGCCAACCTGCGGGCCGCATGCCTTGAACATTTTCCCGCCCGCGACATTCATCACACTTTTACAAAGAATATTTATTTTATAATGGACAAATTAGTGAAAACCAATGTATTAAAAAATTAACTTTGATTTTAAAATAATATTCTTGCGAATATATGACAGATACTGTTAGCATCATTATTATTAAAATCTATTTTACCTATTTTACTTGTAAGAATAACAGTAAACACAATAATAATTACTCATTATGTTTCAATTTTTACCCCAAAAAAATGTCTATAGTGGGTCTAAATCTAATATGGGGATATATAATTTTATATGCAGCCTGGATTTATGATGCATTTCCAAAGTGGCCCGCAACATCATTGGGTTGGCCACACCTGCTCTACCACTTTGGCCCTTTTATATAGCACTATGTCAACTGTAAACAATCTAATTTCTGATAGTAACCAATCAATACAATTATTCATTAGAATAATGAATAGCGATGGTTCCAATACATTACCCTGTGGCACTCCCATTTTTGCTTCCACTTCTTTTGATACTGCATTTCGTACCCTAACTTCCTGTTTTGTCTTTCAAAAATTCTTCTACCCAGCAAATCACTTTCTGATCCACTTCAATAAGTTTAATCTATTTTTTTTTTTTAATTTATTATTGGCAATGGGCCAGTAAGCCTTACAGCCATAGCACTAATTACAATTGCCTCATTTATAGATCAATAACACAGTTAATGGATATTATTTAGATGTATGTCCATAGGTAAGCCTATTACTTCATATCTATTACTAAGCACATGATTTCAGTTATTAGATATGTCCACCAAGGGTTGCGAACGTGGAAACACCATAGGCATCTGTAGGTTTATATGTCCATCTCACCATCCTTTAGGAATCTGCATAGCAGTATGAAGATCCTGATGGTGGGAAGTGACCTAATCTTACCAGTTGCTGTATTAGGTCTGTGGTGCTGTTGTATCGGTTCTTGCAGCCGAAGAAGATATGGTCAATGTCCCCTATGCTCGTCTCGTCGCATCCGCATAAGGGGCTTCGAACTATGTTTATTCTGTTCAGGTGTGTGGGGAAACAGCCATGGTTGAACTTTAGTCTGGTGATGGTTACGATAGTTTTTCTTGGGATCTTCAGTTGATGGTGCCAGTGCTGTTTAGGGATGACGGGGTGGATCTGTCCATAGTGTTTTCCTTTGACCAGTTGTGACTCCTCCAACTCTCTGTTCCATGATTCTCTTGCTTCTTTTTTTGTGATTGACATTAGGTCCCTCACAGTTACGAACGGATAAGCACTGGTCCACCCATTCGTATGCTTCTAGGCCGATGTGGGCTTTCACCCACACGAACACCAGCGTTTTGCCTTTCTGTTTCACCCGGTATGCTGCTTCCAAAATGTTGCATAAGATACTGTCTTTGTTGGCAACTTGCGTATGACCTTGCAGGCTGGTCAACAACGAGCAAGAGTCTGGGATATTATGACCGATGTTGTGTCCACCGAAGCCTCCGCATACTCAACTGCCTTCTGAATTGCCACCATTTCCGCTGTGAAGATGGATGCCTCTCCGGGTAGTTTGAATATACCGTATCGGTTCCTCTTTAGATCCAAGTATGCACAGCCCACTGATGAATTGGATTTCGAACCAATCTGTGTAGATGTGGGATGCGTTTGGCCATTGCGCAAGGAATTCTGCCAGCTTAGCGGTGCTGCCATGTCTGGGGTCTTCCAGATTGATGTCTGTTCTCACGTTTAGTGGTGTAACAGTTGCTTCATAAGGTATACAAAACTCTGGAAGAAGGTGTGTCGACATTATGTTTTTGTTATACCTGTTGATTTCTTTTAGTGCGGTTATTAGCATTGGGGTCTTTTTACGTGACCAGTATGTTCTGCCAGTCAATTGATTTCCAAGGGCCTCAATTTTCTGGATGAAGGGTGTTGTTATTAATCTTCTTTTGTTTAAGCAGAAACTGCTTACAGAGTTGTGTACGTGTATATGGAGAGGTGGCTCTAGTGCTTCTACCAGCAGCGCATTAGTGGGTGTTGACGTCATAGCCCCTGTGCATATTCTTAGTGCTTTGTACTGCAATCTGTCGAGGATTTGGAGGGTGTTATCCGCTGCTGATCCGTAGAACATGCTTGCGTAATCAAAATGTGGTCTGATGAGTGATCGGTATAGAGTCAGGGCAATTTTCGGATCTGTACCCCACCAAGGTTTTGTGGTTGCTTTCATGACATTAAGTGCCGTCTCACATTTGCTTGAAATGTCTTTGATTTGGTGTTTCCAGTTAAGCTTGTTGTCTATTGTGACCCAGGTATTTTACAACTCGTCGATACGGGAAGCGGTAAGATCCGAGCTGTATCTCATCCATATCAGGGATTTTACGTCTGCTATAAATAGACACCACTGACTTGGTTTGTGATATGTCCAAGCCGTTGTTCCTGAACCATTGCCGTAGTCGACGACTAAGTCGTCTAGGCGTTCTTACAATCAACTAGCTCGTTCATCATTACATAGAAGCATATGTCGTCTGCGTACTGAAGTATCATCACCTTCCCTATTACCAGTCTTCCAAGGTCACTGGTATAGATGTTGAACAGCAGCGGGAGATCGTGGAGCCTTGAGGGAGACCTCGAGTTGCTATTCGAGTGCCGACTATTGTACCATTGATGTGAATTTCTAGCGACCTCCCTGCTTGCAATGCGATAAGATTAGCTACAAATTCGCTAGGTAGTCCCAAGTCCAGTAGTTTCCTAGAGAGAACTGATGGCACCACATTGTCATAAGCATGCGTTAGATCCACGTACAAGGCCATGAGATACGCGTTAGAGCGGTAACATTCATAGATATGTCATAAGGTGTGTGCTACCTCTATGGTACCTTTTCCTTTCCTGAAGCCCATTTGGTGCCTTGGTAGTAGGTTGTTGTTTTCTAGGTACCACTCCAGCCGGTGTTTGACCATCCGTTCAAGAGTTTTGAGGCCACAGGACAAAAGTGATATTGGCCTGTAGGACGAGGCGAGTGTGGGGTCTTTGCCATGTTTCAGAATTGGCACTACTCTTACGCGCTTCATCTCGGTACATTCACGCGTTTGCTCCACACAGCGTTCATCAGTCTTAGAAATATGTTCTTCGCTTGGCTTGGAGGAATGAGATCATGCTGTAATGGATGTTATCTGGGGGGGCACTGTTGTTGTTGCGTTTAAGTGCCGCTTCAAGTTCCTCTTCCGTAAAGGGTGCTAAAAGAGTATCATATTGCCTCCCATCTTCAGTGATCACCATTTCCTCCGGAGCTGTGGCTGGGGTAAGGTTGCGCAAAATGTCCTCCCAACCAGTAGATCTGGGGCAGTATTAGTGTAGATCCCGTCGCATTCTGGAAGCCTTTGATTTTTCTCCAAATCTCTTTAACTGGGGCAGTTCTGTTGAAGAGTTACAGAAGTCGGTCCAGCCTTGGCGTTTTTTCTCTTTCAGGACTTTTTTAGTCCTTGCTTCTATCTTCCGGAGATAAATATAGTTCTCTTCTGTCGCCGAGTCTTTATATTTCCTGAGAGCCATTTGTCTTTCTTTTACCGCTAGTTGACAGTCTTTATCCCACCAAGGAGGTGATTTCCTATGGCAGGTGCGTGGTTTAATCTCGGGGATGGCCTTCATTGCCGCCTTTTCAATGGCTGTCATAAGGCATTGGTAGTCGGCTACTACGTCATTCGAGAATTCGAAGCCCTCGAGATTTCTTGTTACTTCCTTGTCATACTTCAGCAGTCCGCGTTAGTTATCTTCCAGTGGTATGGCGATCGAATCGGCGTTGTTGTTTGGGTGATAACGGGGAAGGTGATCATTATTGGTAAATGATCGGATCCAGACGGATCTGGGATGACCTGCCAGAGATAGAGATGGCGATGCTAGGGTTATGTCGACTGCTGACTTTTGGTGTGCCGGCCCAACTATCCTTGTTTCGGTACCATCATTTAGAAGAACTAGATTTGTGTTATCCAGTGCCTCTTGGAGCAGCCTCCCAGCCTGGTCTGTTCTTCCACATCCCCATAGGTTATGGTGTGCGTTCAGGTCATCCATGATAAGAGCAGGCTGCGGGATATACGTCACCAGATTTGAAAAATCTTGTTTATTGAAAGGAGTGTTTGAGGTCTATACAGAGCCATGACTGTTGTCTCTGTCCCCATAACTTTCAGCCGTACCGCACAAGCCTCAAAAGTGGGAGCTGTATTCCGTATCTTTATTTCGGAGAAGTGTAGCTTTTCTTAATTAGTAAAGCAACTCCTCCATAGCCACCTGGACGGTCGGCACGCACTATTCTGTATCCCGTGCACATAAATTTCTCCTCGGGTTTCAACCAGGTTTCTAATACAGCTGCTATGCTGATATTATGTGATTTCTTTTAACCTATTTACTACCATTATATGGCAAAAGCCTTTGAAAGATCTACATTATCAATTTGACCTCCCTTGTCCATTTCATCTGAAATATCTTGCAAATATCCCATCAACTGAGATTCACATGAATATCCTTGCCTATAGCCTTGTTGTCTACTTGAAAACCACTTACACTGCTCACATATATTTCTGATGTGGTTGCATATCAATCTCTCCATTAATTCTAAACTGTGAACATGGAGCTGTAAAGGAGGGCAACTATACATGTGTGGAAATTACCACAGAACGCAGTCAGTAACTGATATGATAAAGGATTCACTGGAAGACAGGAGGAGGGCGAGTGCTGAGAGTGTACAACAAGTATGTTAGTATTGGTGGAAGAATCACGAATAGTGCATGGAAGGAAAAGTATGACTGTGACCATCAGTTGGCACTATTCTAGGCATAAAAGAGTGGGAAATTTTTTTGAGGTAAGTTATTTTTTGTGTCAGGAATTAATTATCAATGAAAGTCATAACTATAAGTAACAATGGAAGGAAAGAACTGCCGTGAGGCAATATTTATATGGACAGGACAGATGAAAATACACCCAACATCACGAAAGTTGAAGGAAGAGGACAGCAGCAAAAAACAAAACACACAAACAAAGAAAAAATTCAATATTTTAGGTAAACACTTTTTCAAGTAAGCAGAATACATGGCTGAGCTTGCAAGCCCTGCAATTCGACTTAGCTACTCAAAGAATCAGCCATGTACTTCTGCTAACTTGAAAAAGAGTGTTTACCCGAAATATTGTTTTTCCTGTGTTTGTGCGTTGTTTTGTGTTGCTGCTGCTCTCCTTCCTCCAGCTTTGGGAGGGTTGGGTGTATTTTACCTGTCCTGCCCATAAAAAGTCATAAATATAAACGAAAGCAGTTTTTCTCGGCATTGTTTATTTATGTGACGCATGGATACCTGTTATTGAAGCTGCTCATCAGCAATGCTCTGTTTTTTGTGCTCCGTGTGCGTCTAAGGAAGTCTGAGATGCTGCTAGGCAATGTAACAACGTCTTTCATTGCCATGTCAGTTTTTAAACAACGCGATCTAGGCAAACCTCAAGTCTTACGACTACACCTGAAGAATAGCAACAGAAATTTATGTTGCCGAAATGTTGTGTGTAAATAATAGTATTACTTGGTTTGTTTCCTGAGAAACATTCACAAAAAAAAAAATTGCAGAAGGAATTTAAAATTCGTAAGGGGCAAAGGTAGGTTGGTACAAAAGATGAACTTGTAGGGAAATTGCTACTGCAATGTGTAGTCCATCACAATTATATTAAATCAATTAAATAAAAAAGCTACTAATGACATTTATTTTAGAAAAGCAAGCATAAAATAAACCAAATTACAGAAAAGTGTAGTGTATATGCTAATTTCTGGAATAAATGACAAAAGTTTTTCATAATCTTTGTTTCATTTTGTTCATATTGCAGTTAAGAGAAGCCAGCCTAGAACAGTTTCTCAACATACAACTTGATAGACTGGACATTTGCACCACTTGTCTCATCCTTATCATGAACTACTACTGTGGTGAACCACATCTTTAACTAGTCTCTTATGACTGTGCACCTACATGTGAGGGAAATGCTCGCTGCTCAAGGCCATAAGAACCTTCTTCAACATACAATACACCACTGGTAGCCGTCAAAATATAATTATTACTAAAACAGTAACCAGTCAGTAACTAGTCACTGTTAACTCCTCTACATAAAACTATCTTGGTGCAAGCAGAGAACTCCTCTGCTCCGCAACTGTCTAACATCCTTCTAGTCAACATAACATCTTCCAGTGATGTAAAGCTACTGCTTGCCAGATAATCAATGTTGAGCAAACTTAGTTGTTCTATGATTAACTAATGATTTATTCCAACTTAGGTATTGTCTCTTATATCCAAAAGTGACAGCTTTTGAAGGCTAGTTTAGCTTATTTTATGCAAACATACATTTTTGGGATCATTATCAGAACTACTTATTCACCTTGCGTTTACTGTGTTTACAACACTGCCATTTATTTTAATTGCTACTACAAGTGAACGATTTGCTTATCAATAAATAGCAGATAATGTGTTACATTGTATTCTTCCATCAAAGCAACTTGATCATTAATAGCTAAGAATGATATACCCAATACTCACCAAAGTAGAAGGGCAGCAGCAACACGAAATAATAAACCCAAAATATTGTGCTTTCTGTGTTTGTGTACTATTCCTCCTCTCTTCAACTTTGGTGACTGTTAGGTGTATTTAATCTATCCTTTCCATATAAATATCACCTGGCGGCTGTACTTTCATTCCATTGTTACCAATAAGAATGATATAGGAAAATATTGCTTAGTGTTCAGTTATCTATTTGCAGCAATACTAGCAAGAGATAACCTGAATTGCTGCTCTACTAAGAGCTAATGTACAATCTAGTTGAAGATAGCAATGATGTGCCTATAAACAATTTTCTCTAGTACTTGTCTTGTACCTATAAATTACATGCTTATGTAACTTTATTACCTTTCCATAATGATGGACATTCTACAGTTTGTTTTTATTCTTCAAATAATACGCCAATCTGATTCATCCAACTTTGTGTAAAGACAGTGATAGGGGTTTTAAAATAATAGATATTTGCAGTAATTTCAGAGGCTTCATTTAATTTTTAATTAATCTTAGAGACTTCAAGGCCAGCTGTCAATGTTGAGATGATGTTGCATTATTACATACATATTTAATTTTACCATGTGCATGGTAGTTCACTCAATGCAGAGTGGTTGTAATTTGGAAAACGGTATTAAATCAAAATGAAGCACACAATATGTGAAAGGAGACTTTCCTGGCATACAGAGGAAATGAAATCTTCACAGGAGTGCAGCCAAATTGTGCATTCCAGTTCAGCCGTGCACTGATTGGGTGGCCTGGCAACCGTCATACGTGGTCAGATTTTTGCCAAGCTTCTGTTGAGCTGCGATTGGACGGTTCTGCAAGTGTCAGTAGATGTGGCCTGCTTTTCGTCGGCTGCTAAGCCAGTCTAGTTTGTGATTTTCAGGTAGCAATATCAGAACCAATAGACCTGCTGAAGACAGCAGCGCCAGCTGTCGAAACGTTGTCTTTTTATGATGCAATCCAGCTGAACTCCTGTGAAGATTTCATTTGATGCAAACAATATTTCCTCAAAGCTTAACAGCTAAACAGTATAATTAAGCTGGCTGTCAAGAGATAATGCCTATCATATAACATCAATGCTTGTCATGATTCCAATAGGGAACTGCACGTTCCATCTGTCCAAGCTGGTGTAGTGTACTTCACAAGCTATATTAATCTGCCTATTATTCCAACTATTCTTTTGTGGCTTTCTGTTTTTGGAAATTACCCTTCAAATGACATAATTGTACTTTTTCCAAACTCTTTTCTGATGGTATCTATGGTTGATAACCACTTTTTACTTGTAGTTATAAAAATATTTTTCCACTGAAACCTTTGCTACACGAGAAGGGTTGAATTAAGTATGACAGTTAGCATTTATATCAGAAACAATCAAAAATAGAATAGGTATAAATACAGAATTAAAGTGAACTCTTGTGTGTAAGAATAATTGCCACTAGATTGCCAATGAATATTATTACAGTTTATCGAAATTTATACACCTTCTTCAATCAAGAAAAACTTTAGGCAAAGCTACATAGAGAGAGCTGGGAGCGTATATGGCATTTGTAATGATGCCTGGATAGATACTGGTAAAAGAATTAGCAGTAGTGCATGAGTAGGAAGAGATGGCTGTTACCGTAAACTGGCTCTTGATTCCAGGATCAGGGAAATAAGAATTTTCTTTTTTGGTAAGGGAATCAGAGACTAGAATAACTTTCTGAGAAATATGCTGAAGTATTCACATGAAACACTGAAAGAATTTAAACATTCATGAAATATAAAAATCAGTGGTAGGGAAATTATTTTAGTTGATAACTTCAATTGCAATTAACCAGTAATTAATTAGATGAAAACGAAGTGCACAAATCTCATGCCAGAAATTGACTATAAGATGTTAATGCATGAAGATGGAGAAACATTTCACTTTTGAATGATTAATATACTATCAATCTACTATTATATTTTAAGAAAGTAGTAGTAGTTGTCGTTTAGATCAATGAACTCTGCGGATAAATAAAAAAAATCATATACTTTCCCATTTAGTACTTCAAGATACACCTTTAACACACCCACTTTCAGTAGTAAGCATAAATAATTTACAGAGTTCATGCAAATTTCTCATAGTTATTCAAGTGTTATTCAAAAAAAGGCGTTGCTTGTGACCTTAGGTATATGTTATTATTGTTCAAACTTTCTAAAAATCAATCATAAATTCACAACTGAAAGTTAAAAGGCTTCTTGGCATACCATATTTCGAAGAACTGATACAAATCAACTAAGTAGTAAAAAGTAAGCTCAAGTATTAATGAATAATGGAGACAAGATCATTAAAAATGCTACACCCAGTCTTAATTTGTTCTCTAAGATCAGGAATATGTTTTCTTGTAGACATTAAATTTTATCAGGAATATTTCTCCGATGCAGTCAAATTTAACTTGTTATCAACTTTGGATAGCACAAACCTGTTTGCATTTTGTCAGTCACCGCCACTGTTCATAATAAGAATGTTAATTAAACATTTGCTCCCAGCATTTAACTGTCTCAGATTCTTGGAAGGTTGCTTCTGATTGAAATTTGGGTGTACAGCCATGCGCACATATCAGTTGATTAGTCTTTATAAGAACACATATGTGGGAAAACTTATTTAGGATGAAGAAAATTTGGTGGTGCAAGAAAGTGACTCAAGATCACTACTATATAATTTCATTGAGGCTCAGTCTGTTCACCACTGCACATGCCTTCATTTCAGGAGATTTTAATGAAAATTCGACATATGAGCTCTATTTTAATACTTAATCAACTGTGGAGAAATAAATTAGCAAAAGACTTTTGTTTAGTATACTTTTTGAAGCATTTCATTTTAAATTAAATACACTGATTTAGTTGGAAACATATGGTAAAATTGAAAAATTGTGAAATAAAGTGGGGGATTTCTTATTTTTTAATTACACAGAATATAATGTAAAAATGTAATTCTGCATTTAAGCCATTTCACATGAACATTTCATTAGCTTTGATCCTAAAAACTGGAACTATTCTAGACCCATGACCATATCCAAAAAATGGCCATGGGCTTACACTAGTTATGCATTCAAAGAGTTACCTATCAGTGAGAACTAGACAAAGTATGAAAACCTAACAAATCCCCATCTATAAAACTGAAGATAAATCAAATGTGGCTAACTATAATCCAATAAGTCGTCACTTGCTGAGAAAATAGCCCTACCACAATTGACGTTTGCTTTCAAAATATTACAGTTACCAGACAATACGATTTCTCTGGCGGTAGATCCACATCCATCAATTTGTAAGGGTACAATAACTACATACTAATTCACTGAGTGGGGGTAAGGAATTGCTTGCACTTTACACAGACTTCAGCAAGGTCTTTGATTTGGTGGACCATAAAATCCTGCTTTAAAAAAAAAAAAAAAAAAAAAAAAAAAAAAAAAAAAAAAAAAAAAACCCTGCGTATTTATGGTGTCAGGTGTAGACTGAAATAGTTGTGCTTGTACCTCTCCAACAGGTGTCCGCAGGTACGAGTTGCTGGTCACGTATCATACAGATTCGATCTCATTTTCTGTGTCCCATAGGGTTCGCATTTAGGTCCATTCCTGTTCTGTATCTTTATTAATGATATTGGAGATAACAACAGGTCTGAATATCAACTGTATGCAGATAACATGAAGATTTAAAGAGTAATTAGTGATGAACAAGACTTACAAATCCTTGAGCAAGACATCTACAAGTTTGAGATATGGTGTACGAAGAACAAGTTGACATTAAACATAAAAATATGTGCAGTGATCTCTTTCTTGCAATCTCACAACCAACTGCCTGCAATTTACTTGCTTGAAGATCAAATTATCCAAACAGTTAAAACAATAAAAGACCTCAATGTGAATACTGATGATGAATTAACCTTCTCAGAGCATATCAATGTGCCTATTGAAGCCTAGGCTTTATTTGTACAGCAGACAAGGAGATCAGAATTACCAAAACATTGATTCTTCCTTTCTCAGCATTCATCAAACCCATACTGGAGTGTAGGTCTGTTGTCTGATCTCCATTCATT